>JACXGK010000695.1:0-84544 GCA_016801125.1 Novumbra hubbsi
AGTGTTTGAATCGACACGGAGGGGAGACCAAACAGGAACCTAAGTAGGGCAGGTGAGTAGGAGATGAGGGACAGGTGTGTGTAGTTGAACATGTGATTGGTGACTGGGTGATTGGCGACGGTGATGGGCACGTCGCCCATAGGCCACTAGATGGGGTGGCAGAGCTGGAACCCAGTCCAGTCAGGGCGGAACCCTGACAATAAAGATATGACATTGTATCTCTGCAATAGGGGACAGCATCATTTCAGTTACAAAGCACAATAGGTGTAATTAACTTTAACTATAAACAAAAGTATATCATATATTTAATATATGAATGTATATTTTTATATATATATATAATACCAAATGAATATGTATATACACACTCCCAATCATAAGTTTCAGATTTATTTATTCATTTATTTTTATTTGCAGTTCAAGTGCAGTGAATAACCTGAAATAGTACAGAGGTAAAAACTGAAAACATTTGATATTTCAGAGTAGGGGGTTATACACTTACAGCTGTTCTGTAGCAACAGAAGTAAATGAAGCCTTGAAAGTTGATGCTTCAACAACTCCTCCAGGTGTCTCAACTCTCATTGATTACTCTGTCTGGATAGAAACAGTGTTTGTCCTGGCAGTGGTACTACCGGTCCGACTGCCATTATATCATTATTTGAACAATATTGTACTGCAGGATTGTGTAAAACGCAATCATAATGGCTAGAAAAAGGTAATTAACAAAAGAAGACAGAACATTATAAAACTTAAAAGTGTAAGTCTTTCCTTTAGAGACATTGCAAAGAAAACCAAAGTGTCAGTGAGAAAAATTCCCTACACCACCAAAAGGCATTGGTAAACTGGAAGACACTTCTGAGAGTCAACAGCTTGCATGATAAGACGCTCACAGGACAAAAGGTTTAAGCGCAGCTTAAAACAGGCCAAAAATGTTAATTTCAGAACACTTTAAGACATTAAACTTTTGAGTAGTAGGTATGTATACCATTTAAAATGAAGGGAAAACTTAAATCACACATACAGTGCATGTGGAAAGTATTCACAGCGCTTCACTTTTTCCACTTTTTGTTATGTTACAGCCATATTCAAAAATGCACTAAATACAATTTGTTTCGGCACATTTCTACACACCATACCCCATAATGATATGTGAAAAAAAGTTTTCTAGAAATGTTTGAGAATCTACAAAAAAAAAAGAGCTCAGGTGCATACTGTTTCCACTGAGCATCCTTCATATGTTTCTACAACTTGATTGAAGTCCCCACGTGCTAAATGCAGATTATTGGACATGATTTGGAAAGGCACACTCCTGTCTATATAAGGTCCCACAATTGGCCTTAAATTGTGGTCCAGACTGGAAGGTTCAGGACAACTCTGTGAATGTCCTTGAGTGGCCTAGTCCTTGAGTGGCCCAGCCAGAGCTCAGACTTAAACCCGATTGAACACTTTCACTTTGTCATTATGGGGTATTGTGTGTAGATGTTTTAGGGAAAAAAATCAATTGAGTCAACAAAGGAAAAATATTACATGCCGATATCTTTACTGAACATGTAATTGATTTAGGTTTTTTTGACACCTAAAAGCATATTTATCTTGGTACAGTTCTGCATCGAACACCTGCTTCTGCTATAAATCAGCAAACTCACCAATACTTCCTCAAGAGTAAGAAAAAGACTAGCTGATTATTACGATCTGTTTTAGTTAGATAACAATTTGGGTGTCACGTCATCATCAAAATACACCTATTAAGACAACACCTGTAGAGATGCTACTTTGGTAACTGGTATAACAAAGTTTGCGTTTGCTTGGGGCAACAACGCTATCTAGCTTATTTAGTGATTTACCTATTCAGCAGCTCTATGGCTCTGACTGATGTGTTCCAGTGCTAGCCCTCTCTTTGTGGGATAAAAGTGTGGGAAGTTATTTTTGCACAATGCGTGCTTCTCAAAAACCAAAAACATTTTACAAAAAGTAAACAAGGTTGAGTATTTTAAATGAATCGCACACCATACCACAATAATATTGACAGCACTAATATCCCGTAAATTAAACAGAGGAATCCTATAGTTTCCTGCTTGCATTCTCTTTGTCTAACTTAGCAAATGCATTGTGTATTTTTTAAAGGTCATTAGACAAGGCTAGACGGTTTAAAATGATTGAATTTACCAGTGGACGTAGATGCAGCTCTGGCACAGTGAGTTATGGACACCCAGCAGAGAGGAGCCTCTTCATTAAGGGAGTGATTAAAATTGATGGCAGCCTATAGCCTAGCTACCCTGAATTCCCTGGAGCATAGCTCTCATTCTCCACTCATTTATTTGGGACTTTGTGTTGATCAATAAAGGTGCCTGCTGCTCACCATGGGGTCCGTAAAAAAATAAAAGTTGTTTTGTCTTCGAAGACAAACATTACTGTGAACAATACTGATTCTGGAAAGCCTTGGGGAAAACTCTGGTTTCAGCTTTTTTTGTAATTTATTTACATAATCCCCATTTTTTATGTGGCAAAACCTCCTTTCAAAGTTCCCAAATACAAACATGTTTCATGCCAAATGAGACCAATCGAATGTCATTATAGTTAGCTTGACAACAGTAAACACAAAATAAATAATATTTACTCCATGGATGTATTAAGGTTGCTACCTTTATTACTAGGATTTGTTTCATAGGATAATTGTCTTGTGGTCAAATAATATTATCTTTATTAAATGTATCTCTGCTGTAACTGCAAATGTTGCATAGTATAGTCCATCATAATTTACTAGTGTAATTAGGTAATTTCTGGTTGGAAATGTTCTAACTCTTACAGAGATCTTTCAGTATTGATCAGACTAATTGGATTCATTGAAATGCATTGTGGACAAGAAGAAACACACTTGTAATTACTGAAGGCCAGATATTAGGCTGAGAAATTGAATTGGGGTCAGGTCTTTGTGTACGACTACAAGAGCGTCCAGTTCAGCTCATTAGTGTAGTGGGGTTAGTGTAGTGGGGGTTAGTGTAGTGGGGTTAATGTAGTGGGGTTAGTGTAGTGGGGTTAATGTAGTGGGGTTAATGTAGTGGGGTTAATGTAGTGGGGTTAGTGTAGTGGGACTGTGGATGCTCTTTCTGAGAATAGACAGCCTGTCAACAAAGGAAAACATTCTAACTCAATAAGTTAAATGTTTCCCGATTTATTTTATCCTGTTCCACTGCTCTATCGATCACTCCACATTAAGTCTTACTCTAGACTAGAATAACAAGTTATTCCTCCTGACCGTATAATGTACTCATGATCTACTCTAGTAATTATATGATCATAACTAATAAAAAAATGAGTTGAAGACCTGTGAAAAAAATAATACAATGAATGCAGCACCGCTATAAGGACTGTTATTTGACCTGACACTGCAGCGTATGCTGTCTGGATATAGCCCTTAGTTATGGTAAAACGGCCATACCACACACATACAGTATAACTCAACTGTAGGATTTGGTCACATTGGTCTTTCAATAAATTCTATTCATGTTATTTTTGCCAACTGTATGATTGTAGCAATTCATTTTGTTAGTCGAGAAATAATACAAATTAAGATCTTTGTGTTGTTTTTCAGAAAGTTTCACTGTACTTTACCTAATTGCATGTGTGACTACATTTATAACGCAGTATAATGCATTATGCATATTACGGTTAAATAAAATGTTATCGGAATACCTGGAGACATTATCATGTGGGATCAGGTGGTAATAGACAGAAAATGAAACGAAATACCAATACATAATTTATTGTACATCATGAAATCAGTCTGTGGATATCTCATCTTTGCATTCACCGAGTCGATACACAGTGAGGAATGCTTTGGATTCACAGCCCTGATGAAATACTTCTGTCTGCTAAGACACTGGAGGTTTTTGATTCTTGGCACATTTTCCAAAACTCTGACAAATATATCCAGAAGGTATCAGTGGCTGGTTCGATACACTATATTATAGCTGTTATATCAGAAAGCTGTGTCAATCAGACATCACGGGTGGAAGGAGAAGCAAAATAAACTTGAAACAAAGAGACTGAAAAGAGAGTTATATAAAGCTCTCATTGAAGTTCAGCGTTGCACCTCTTTGTCCCCAGTGTGTCTGTTCTATAATGGCACAAAGTAGGGACGGGTTGAGGCTGCCGTTTTCATCTCTCAGCCTTTTGTTAACATGGAGGGAGAGGGAGCGAAGATGGAAGAGGAACGGAAAGAGAGAAAGAGAGAGAGAGAGAGAGAGAGAGAGAGAGAGGGGGAAGTAAGAAGGGGGTGCTGGGGATTGGACCCGGTCCCTGCTCAACCAATTAAAGGAATGTTCTGCTCAGAGACACAGTTGGGTAACATGTGTCCTGACATTTGTCATCCTGAGTGTTGTGATTTACAGTACCAAGGAGTTAAAGGCTAAATTAGCAGACCCCAACATCAGAGACCACACAGTCATGTCTGATGGGCTGTATTTGCCCAATAGCATTGGTCAGGCAGTATGCTGCTGTCTTGTTTTCATCATCAGCTGTTAGTATGGGCAGCTGAGAATTGTGCTTTCTGCTTTGTAAATATAGCAAAGAACATCCACAACATATTAGAGGTTTTTTTTTGCATCATGACAAAAACATCAAATGAATGATAGACCAGTCCTAAATGTCAATCCTAAATACATTTTACCTCAATGATGTACTGATTTAAGTAAGACTACAAAATATAATATCAAATATACTGCCTAATTTCTTTCAGAAACACAACAACGCAAAGTTCTTCTGGTGCTCATCAAACAACACATATATTTGCGGATCAGTGTAATCAGGAGCTATTGGACAGTAATGAACGGCAAATGAATGCACAACACATAATGAGTGCATTCAGTCCCACACAACATGGTCTCTTTTTTTAAACAAACGCAGTTGTAGTAGCACTTTTATGTTTCCTAATAAACAACCAAAATATTGGTGCTCTAATAATTGATAGTGGAGCTACTGTATGTAGGCTTACCCTGAAGACCGCTTGATGGGGCTAAAGACGGAGCAGCACCCTTCACCCTAGCGGTGACGGCTGAGCAACATTGAGCATGTGCGGGACATGAGAACGATGCCCAGCGCCTCCAGCACAGGTCCTACAACCCGTCTGCCCTGCCCAGGGAACCAGCCAGGGGATCAGGTATTGATGCTGGAGCCCACCTTCCACCAATCTATACAGCGCATTAAGAAATGCTCCGAGACAACTATGAGAAAATGGCTCCTATTACATGACATGCACTGTTACCAAAATGCATACCTTCCTCCATTAGAAAGCTCTGTCTGTTGTGTAAACCGAATATAGGTTTACTAACATCCTAATGTACAGTTATTTTGTGTACATTTATACAGTGAGGAATTGTGTGCTTCCACTTTATAGAGTTGGGACAATCGTGAATTTCATGAGGCCAGTTTCTAAAAGTTTTTGTCTTTTGTCTATGTTTCAAATGTTCATCAATCAGGGTTTAGGTCAGCACACAGCCTATTACTGCAGCCAGAAATAGTTGTTGGCAAAGATCAGTGCTGGAAAGGAGCCAATACAAATGAACATAACACAGAAAAAGTAACAAACGCCATGAGCCCAATAGTGGCTGAACAAAGAGCGAAGCCCTCCAAGTGGCCAAAGCAGTGTCATAACCAGACATCCATATGTTTATGAACCAGGTAATTTAGTTCATTAATTGTTCAATTATTTATAGAAAACATTTTTGTAGATTGTTTGCGGTTTGCAGCTTTTATTCAGCAATCTGCAACTGTACAGTCAGTAGTACTAGTAGCGAACATTAGCTAGACATTTGTTTTACACCAAAATCTGTACTAGTACTAGTACTAGTAATGGAAACGTCCAGATCTGCCCACCTGTCACTTCAAACAGATTGGAGCAAAGTGCAGCTTATCACGTAGGCTACATGGTTTGTCTTGCAGAAAAATATGCTGAAGCAGATTCTGGTGCTCAGGAGCCAAGGTATCCAGAGGAGCGCTTTTCCACACAATTAGGGACAGGCTTGTTGAGTCCCCGGAATGGTCAGTAGCAATACATACATCACCTCTGATCTCTGTCAAAGAGGAAGCTATTTGAGAATAGAGGAAATAAAAAGAGGCAAGAAATTTGAGTTGCTCTGCAGATGGTTCAAAGGATCCGAAAGCAAAAAGAAAACACAAACAGAATAGCTGACCTGGTAAGAGGTCATAAGTAAAGTGACTGCAGTGTAAGTGGACACTATACAATCCGTGAACTATTTAATCTAATAAACCATAGCCTCATTGTAGGTTAGGTCACGGGACTTTGACATTAATATTTTTATTCTAATGCTGTTGGAACTAACACCACTTCCTGTTTCCTGTGACAGAATCCTGTTTATTATGTAACGGTTATTATGTAACGATTATTCCACACAGTATTCTATGTATCTTCTAATGCTAAATAAAATTCCTTCTGGTGGTGGTGGACATAGTTACCAGGCTGCTCCAGGCTCTGTGTTCCTGCCATGTGGAAGGCCTCTGTGACCAGCTCTTGGTAGTCCTGAGTGACATGGTTATCACCCTTGTGCTGGCAGTGGTGGAGGACCTCTTTAGCACCCTGAAGGCCTTTTCTAGCCCTACTCTTTACTTTACTACTCTTGCTCCACTGGTGACAAGATGGTCTAATCCATTCATACTTGAATCCTGTGCCTAAGTAGCCCAGAACAAATTAGGAGGACTGTTATTATCCCATCTTGGTCATTATTATCTTTGGTGCTGAGAGCATTGAAGTCCAGAGGCTATTTGAAGCTCCCCTGACTACATTTCATTGAGCTCTGTCCATCACTGCTTGATGGTGACTAAATTGTGTGAGGTTTATCCAAATAGCCCAGACCAGCTGGTGATCTCCACAGAGCTATCAGATATCTGATAATAAACAATGTCTTTGAAGGCAATATACAAGAATACTTCACAACTGGCCCCTCACACATAACATAATTTACCAGCTTTCACTGTGTGGGGTTGAAGTAACGATGAAAGAGAGCAAGGCCAACTGACATCTGGGGTGGGACCAGATTTAAAAATTGTGACAAATGTCCATATCAATCTTTTCCAATACAAAGGCACAGAGTGGGCACTTCAGTGTGCAACACGTTACTGGGCTACCATGGCAACCCGGAACCTTGAGCTTATTGCATGTTACACGGGATCTCTGTAAGCTACCTAATGAGATGAGATCAGATTTCTATTGTTGAATGTACTCTAAGCCTGGCACTATATACTCTATATGGACGAAAGTATTGGGACACCAACCTTTTACACCCACAGGAGCTTGTATGGCATTCTAAATCCATAAGCATTAATATCGAGTTGGTCCCCCTTTGCAGCTATAAAAGCTTTCATTCTTCTAGTATATATAAATCATACTGCTGGTCAATATTCACTGAATGTTTCAGGACCAAGTTACATCTCAGACATTCTCTCTCAGTATGAACCTTCTAAACGCCTTGGGTCATCAGGGTCTAGTCTGCTAAACATTCCGGGATGCAGCATTTTGTCATAATGCAGTGCAGAGTTGGAACAATGAATAATAATAAAAACAAAATGTTTTACTAATATATATAATAATAAACTTTTACTAATATTTTTTTGCTGTCTTATAGAGTTTTATAGAGTTTTCTTTTGCAAACAAAATTCAATTTTTTTGTAATGTAAAGCAATATTTAAGTTATTTTAAGGTAAGTTATTTAAGGTCAGTTATTAAAATAATAAAAAATGGGTTCATATTAAACACTGCCTAACAATTGCCTTGTCACTTATCACCTCAAGGTGCCTCAAAACTATAAGCCTTGCTTTAAGTGTACGCACATCAGCGTGTTAAATTGTTAGCTGAATGGCTGTCAGTTACAACATTGCCGTGGCAACTCTGAGCGCCGGACAGATAGCGAAGTGGAATCATCGGAGGGTGATTAGGTGAATGTGTTGTTTAATCGTATATTTATTTTATTTCAATGGCATGATTTAATAGAGCAGAGAGTATATCACTCTTGTAGTGATGGTCATGTTAAAAAACTTTCAAGGAACATAAAGGACTACGTTTGAAGTATAATTTAATAAAATGTGCTCCAAAGGAAAGGTGTTTTTTGCGAATGAATCAAAAATAATGCCATAGGGCTTCACAAAACTGCCCTTTTGTACATGAGCTGCACATGAATTCCTGTTATGTTTTTAGTTTTGTTATTGTTAAATAAACTTTTGATAAACGTTATATTTCGAATTGATTGATTAATTTCATTCTCTTTATTGTAGACTACCAATCTTGGCACTTTTGTTTAAATATTTTTGACAGAATTTTCCTGAATGGACCACCCATTTTACCACAAAAATATATACAGTACTAGCATAGTTCACATTGTGCCTTTACTGTTATTGGCACACAAACGTAAAATAAACAAGTGTGATGACCAATAAAGACAGTGAAGCTCTAGAGTCAAAGTTGTGGAGATTTCATCAACAGTATGCCAATCCTGAAGCCAAAGGGAAGTTTGTTCTCACAAGGTAAGCCGATGCTGGCGGAGAGGAGAAGGCAGCCTTGTGGTCAGCAGGGAGCGAGTGGGCCGCAGGGGGAAGCTCTTAACTTCTGTCAGGTACAAATAGCCATGCCATTTTTCACCCTCTGATTTTTAACTGAGAAAATCACTCCGGTCCCTAGTCATATGAACTCTGCACACATGCCATGAGTCAATTCTAACAGAAAAGACTTTGCAGTAAACTGACGATATTTGTTTTTCTCATTCTAAAACTATCTATGATCAGAACATTTGTGGATTTAGATTTTATGTTTCATTGCAGTGTTATATTGGCTCAGACCTACAGACAAAAGTAGCATAGAGCAATTATTTAACACAGTCTAGATATTAAGTTTCCAAATAAAGCATGAATCAAAAACCAGCCCACTATATCCTAGGGGTGGTATTTATAATCATTTCAACTATTTGTCTTTCTCTGGATGTAGGGGTGCTGATCCAGAGCATTGTTTTATTTAATACACTGAGATGCAGAGTTCCAAGCAGACCTACAGATAATAATATAATATAATGCTTGACATATCTCTGTTAAACAAAAATTGTATATTATGTGCGTAACATTTTAATGTAAAAAGGAATAAAGTTTGAGTGAATAGCTGTCTTCTGTGAAGAGGTGGCAGGACTCTCTGAGGTCTCGTGCACCCAGGAGGCCTAAACAAATGTATCCTGAACTGTACTGAATGTCTGAGCGGATGTGCCCCTGTACCAGGGTGCGCCATCATATATCACATCATTTAGCACTTTGAACTGCCACCAACCTGTCGCCGTATCTCTCTCCTGATGCCCCAATCTGTCACATTGAAATCAGAAATACAATCATAGCCAGAATGCAGGGTTATTATTCTGTCAACTGTTTCATACCAGTGCCGTGCTTCTTCCCCTTCTACACATGAATAAGTGAAACGTCATTAATACGTCTCTTTCATTATAGTCTAGCACTCCACACTGCTGTATGTCATCAATAGGAAAATCATTTGTAAAGTATCTGTCTTTGAAGGATATCTCTTCTGGTACTTGATATATAAAGAAACGTGAGTTCGACTATGGACAAAATGTCAGAATTGATCAATAATTTTGTGCATGTTTGTGTTTCTACTAATCACATGTACATTGCACCGGAACATTTTACTGTCTGTACCTTTGTGGTGACATGGAGAAGGCTGCCCTAGTCAAGTTTACTGGTGAGACAATGTTTGTGGTCCTAAGATAGTCATTTTCCACTTCCACTTGACAAAAACAAGCGCTCACAAAACATGTTGAAAAGAGAGAGTTAATTATTCAGAGGCCCTTCTATTGCCTGATAAACTTTATATCTGAAGGGTGTCTTGTCTGGTCTCTCTATTGTCTTCCTGTGCTCTCAAGATTTGAGATTTTGCCTTACATAATGAGGGATAAAAAATTGAGGGGTTGTGCACCCCTGACCTAGTCCCAGCTTAATAAATCATTTTTAAAGACCGAGAGAAAGGCAGCTATATATGTACCACTGACATTCTCCAACTTTTCCCTGCTCCAGTCAAACTAATTCATTGAAATCAAAAATGGAACCACCCAGCATCAAACTCGTCCTTGGATTTTCCCTGGGGTTCTGTGTGCGTGTGTCATGGGGGGGGGGGGGGGCAGTTGTTGGGGCAGTTGTTGGGGCAGGAGCAGTGGAACTTCAGCTAATAAGGATTTCTTTGTGTTAGTTGTTAAATATTTCACTGTAGTGTCTTGGTAGTTCTGTAATTTTACATTATTATATGGCATACCTAATATAGGCAGCTGATATTACATAAGGGGTGGGACAATAAGAGTATATCATGCCTTGATTACTCTGTCCAAAAATATCCCGATTTGCGTTTTTATCACGATTCGAGCAGGGCTTTTCAGGGTTAGAGACCTTAAATTGGGCTGTCAGGCATAAAACATTTCAGTTTTTTATGGTAACAAATCAAAACAGCTGTTTGGATTTTCTTTCATTTTATAGATTTGGTTCTTGCGCATTTAACAAGCCATTACAACTAAATATATTTTGTTGCATTGTATGTACATAGCCTGTTGCTCAGCCAATAAGCTTAATTGACAACACATTGTCAAGGATATTCGGTGGTATTGTAGCCTACAATGTGACATGTGCAATCCACTTAAGCAGTCAGGAACACTTTGGTGACAGGCAAGAGGTTTTTCAAGTCACTCATCTGCGGCTTAGTGGAGCAAGTAGATTTCATTTCTGCATGTTATGTGCCTTATTAGCCAACGATAGGTTGATTTGATGTGTTGGTTCTTCTTACAGTAAGAACTTTATAATTCATTATAACAGCTTGTCACTTTTGAAAGTTGGAAAGTGTTAACAATTACAATACGTACAAAATTATAAAAAGAATATTGAACGAGATATAATTATATCCTACTAATATTTTCTAAAATTTGCAGTTTGATTTAAAAAAGTGTATCTCGTCACTGGATATCTTCTAGGAAAAATAAATCGCCCTGTTTTGACTCCCTCTAATACTACCTGGCCCGTCAAGTCATGACTGTCCCTGCCCACTGTCCACGTGGCTGGGTGGCCCATCTAGCAGGTCATCCCTGTCCACCAAGTTAGCTGATTCCGATTCTGATTACTCTATGCCCACCTCTGTTTAATGATCTTTTGGTCACCTAAACATGCAATATTGATGTGGTCATGTACTCTTTTAACCTTTGCCAAGGACACACCTAGAGGCGGACCCGCCCGGTTTCTTCCTAGGTTAAGACTCTGATAGGGTGATTTTCACGGTACATCAACTATTTGTTGACTGCTCCTTGGGGTTTCAGACTGGGTATCAGTATACAACTGCTGTTGTAAATAGAGCTCTATATAATACATTTGATTGATTTCTGGGGTGTCCCCCTGATTACTTAGCAGATGTTAGCTTTACTATGTATCGACAACAATGCCCTGTATCTAAATCATTTTGATGACATAAGGATGAAGGTAACATTGTCTTCTACTTAATATTTATCCTCTAAAGCATTATTAGAGGTTTTCCATGCCCTAATGTAATTTAGGCGAAACCGCAATCAGCCCCTGCCCCAGGTTAAATCGGAAGCAAATCAGTTGGCTGTGTATTTAATCAATTAGATGAGGTTGTATGGCATCAAAATCTTTGAAAAAAAAGGATATACTTTCTAAATAGACTATATAGGGAAATTAGATAATTTGGGTAGGGGCGCACCAGGCTGTGAAATATGTATGTATACTAGCGCTACCAAATTATTAAAATAGTTAAGCGCTTAATATTCTGTAGTTAATCGCGATTAAAATCGCAATTTTACAATGTTTTCCCAATAAACGCACTTTCATTTTTAAAAACAATGCATTATGTTAAAGACATTCTTCATGTTTTATTGTATTAGGTAGTCACAGCTCTAAAATGTTTGCCCCTAACTTGCCACAACAACTGGCAGCATCTGTAATAACATTGTTCAACCTTTAACATTTGATGCAACACTGAATCACACCGAAGCAATTAGGGTATGCACGGCTGGCCATCATTCATTGGATTGTTGGAGGGAGACTGGGATGTAGGCCGCAAGGAGATATGTTCCAATTTCCACAAATCTATTGTACCAACGAATGTGTTGCCTACTAACATGCTGGTTGGCAGGATTCATAAATGAATGCAGAGTGAACCGGATTCACAAAAAGAATGCCAAACCTATTTTTTTAAATGGCAAATTCTATAACACTCAGGATAAGTCAACCGTTATTATAGATATGGTATGATACCAGTGTTCTGATCAAATCAAGTATCTCTACACGTAGGGCAGCCATTATATTCCAGCGTCTTTTAAATTGTGCAGAGAGCCTTTCATCAATGAGAAGCAAACAAGAGCCAAGTGAGGTTTGCAGAAGACCATGAGGATTGGACCATAGAGGACTGGAGTCAGGTCATCTTCTGTGATGAGTCCAATTCAGCTTTGGTTAGACAGAGACCTGGATTGGCCTACAAGCCACAGTGTCTCGCTCCCACTGTGAAATTTGGTGGAGGATTTGTGATGATCTGGGGGAGCTTGAAAAAGGCTGGAATCTGGCAGATTTGTCTTTGTAAAGGATGCATGAATCAGGCTACCTACGAGGTTGTCCTGGAAGAAAACTTGCTGTCTTCTGCTCTGACATCGTCCCCAACTCTAAGGATTGGTTTCTCCAGGACAATGCTCCATGCCACACAGCCAGGTCCATCAAGGTGTGGATGCAGGACCATCAGATCAAGACCCCGTCATTATCAGCCAGATCTCCAGGCCTGAACCCCATTGAAAACCTCTGGAATGTGATCAAGCGGAATATGGGTGTTCACAAGCTATCATACAAATCGGAGCTTGAAAGTTTGCACCAGGATTGATGTAAAGTCACCCAACCTCAATGTGAAAGAATGGTAGAGAGCATGGCAAGACGCATAGAAGTTGTCATTGAGAATCTGGGTTCAGATCAGAATCAGCTTTATTGCCAAGTAAGTTTACCCATACAAGGATTTTGCAATGGAAGAAATGCAGTGGTCTTTTAATTTTTTCCAGAGCTGAATATACACTATCATTCAGATGTTTGTGGTCAATTTGAAGGTTGAAAGAAAGGTTTTTGGTCCAATAAAAACATGTAGATATTGGTAATGTTCAAACTGATTATTGTAGCTGGAAGTGGCTGACTATTAATGAAATAACTACATACAGTGCATCCGGAAAGTATTCACAGTGCTTCATTTTTTCCACATTAAGTTTTTTGAACGCCGTATTCCGTAATTTATTTTTATTTTCCCCTTAAAATTCTACACACAATATCTCATAATGATAACGTGAAATGTTTGCAAATCTATTACAAATAAAATAATTATTAAAACGTGTGCATCCTGTTTCCACTGATCATCCTTTCTACAACTTGATTGGAGTTGACCTGTGGTAAATTGAGTTGATTTGACATCATTGGAAAGGCATACGCATGTCCATATAAGGTCCCACAGTTTACAATGCATGTCAGGGCCTAAACCAAGCCATGAAGTCCAAGGTATTTTCTGTAGACCTCTGAGACAGGATTGAATCAAGGCACAGATCTGGGGAAGGGTACAAAGGAATGTCTGCAGCAAATATTGCAACACTCCACCAACAGCACTCCACCAACCAGGCCTGTATGTTAGAGTGGCCAGATGGAAGCCACTCCTCAGTATAATCCACATGACAACCAGCCTGGAGTTGATCAAAAGGCACCCGAAGGACTCTCAGACCATAAGAATCAAAGTTCTCTGGTCTGATGAAACAAAAATGTAACTCTTTGGCCTGAATGCAAAGCGTCATGTCTGGAGGAATCCAGGCACCCCTCATCATCTAGCCAATACTGTCCCTACAGTGAAGCATGGTGGTGTCAGCATCATGCTGTGAGTATGTTTTTCAGCGGCATGAACTAAGAGACTAGTCAGGATTGAGGGAAAGATGAATGCAGCAATGTTCCGAGACATCCTTGATGGAAACCTGCTCCAGAGTGCCATGGACCTCAGACTGGGGTGATGGTTCATCTTCTAACAGGACAACCACCCTAAGCACACAGCCAAGGTAACAAAGGAGTGGCTTCAAGACAACTCTGTGAATGTCAACTCTGTGAGTGGCCCAGCCAGAGACCAGACTTGAACCCAATTGAACATCTCTGGAGAGGATCTGAAAATGGCTGCCAAAGGTGCTTTAACAAAGTATTAAGCAAAGGCTGTGAATACTTATGTACATGTTTATATTTTCGTTCTTAATTTTTGCCAATCTATAAAAAATATTAAACAACTTTTTTTACTCTGTTATTATGGATTTGTGTAGACGTTTGAGGAAGAAAATTACCTGAATCCATTTTGGAATTAGGCTGTAACATAACAAAATGTGAAGTGCCTTGAATACATACCGGATTCACTATATGCATACCGGGACCCAAAATCAGATGGCATGTGATGTTTGACAATCCAAGTTTATCATATTTAAAAGCTAATTGATCATTAGAAAACCATTTTGTAATTATGTGAGCACAGCTGAAAACTGTTGTGCTGATTAAAGAAGCAATAAAACTGTCTTTCGTTAGTCTATTTGAGTATCTTGAGCATCAGCAATTGAGGGTTCAATTACAGGTTCAAATTGGCAAGAAACACAGAAGTTTCTTTTGAAGCTTGTCAGTCTTGGCGAAAGGGCCTAGAATGAGAGAAGGTGTACACTGAGAACATCTGAAAGACCTGAAAGAATCTGGAGACGCAGTGGTACACGTTATGCTGCCTGCCATATCATCAAGCATGACAGTTTCGCAGTGGGTCAGTGATGGTATGGAGATGCATAACTTTGTAGGTAAAACAAGTTATCCTACAGTTCCCTGACTGCTGTTGAGTACAGGGACAAAATCCCCAAACCCATGGTCAGACCTTACGCTGGTTCAGTTGGCCCTGGGTTCTTCCTGGTGCTGAACAATGCCTAGCCTTATGTGGCCAGATTGTCTAGACAGTTCCTGGATGACAAAGTAATTGATACCACTGACTGGCCTTTACAATCCCCACACCTGAATCCAATTTAGAACCTCTGGGGCGTTATATAACGATGCATCCGAAGCCACAGACTGTTCAGGAGCTCACTCATGCCCTGATCTAGTTCTGGGAGGAGATCCCACAGGACACCATCCGCTGTCTCACACTACTGAGTCACATTATGAGTTACCAGGATGAAATTCACACAAGATGGAACAGCCTGTGGAACAGCCAAACTCAAAATAATAAAATAAGCTAACTTATCTACAGATAACAGTGTCTGGCTTGTTCCATGTTATTTTTTCCCCACATTTTGTAATGAAATTTGGAATAAAGAAATTCCAGATTCTACTTTGGCAGTATACAAACACAAAAATACCTGTTAACATAACAAATTGTTATGAATTACAAAAGGGTTCAAAGTATAGTAAGTGGACCATCAGTTAAAATAGATTTTTAATGATTTTTTTTTTCATGTCATAAATCAAAGTAGTCGTACTTCAAAGTATTACAGGACAATTCTGAAAGTGGAAATCAATATATTACTCCAAGCTGATTTGATGTAGTCCAACCTGAGATGACCTAGCCAACAGTCTATTACCATGCAAATTAGTAGGGAATGAATACAATGTACTACAATGGTGCCAAAAATGTGTAGCAGATAATTTATTGTTGGTGTGGATGAAAGTTCTAACAATAAAAATATGCGTGCATGTTTGTCTACCAAGGAACATTTAGATGGTTCCAACGCATTCCATCCTACAACACAACATGTCACCCTTTTTGAAGCACAGGTTTATGTCTCCTTGGACATTAATAAATGAGCACGGCCCATTTAAAACAGAATTATGAATTATTTATGTCATGGCATATGGTTATAGATGCTTTATAACACATTGATGCACTACTTATAAAAGCGAAGACTACCTCAAAAGGATCTCTAATAGATCTCTAATCTCTAATAGATTATTCGTCATAGGGTACCAATAGCACAGTGATGTCAATGAAATGCATGGATGTGATTTACCAGCATAATCACAATAGATCAACAAAACATGCAATAGGTCTGAACATGATGATTCTTCGATCATAAATGCTGGTGTGAAGAGAGAAGCGGTACACGCTAAAGTTCATATGCAACTGGGGTGTTCTGCTTTGGAGCTTCGGCTGTGGAACCTTGCCTCGGATCACAGGCAAGACGGCATGATGTTTGTAATTACAGTACACCACATGCAGCATAGGAACCGAGGCCTGAGCGGGAAAACCTCCTTGTAAGCGCAGACACACATGTGCACATCCTTCGCAAAAGACAAGCGTGCCATTTGATGTTGCGCTATCAAAGGAATATTGCGAGATACATTTCAAGAGAAACTGGAGAGAGAAAGAAATCAAGAAAAGTCTAAAATATTCATCAACATCAGCCGCAGCTTTTGTGCGCTCCTCATCAGCCTTTCCACAATATAATCATCTTCATCATCCTTATGATCATTACAGAGACCACTGAAAAGTTATTATCAGTTGTCGATCTCTGCAGAAGCTCCTACACTTGGAGGGATTTCTTCAAAGCTTCATAAATAATTCCAGTGCTTCCAATTATGCACGCATCCATGGGCTTTTGCACTGTAAACCTTAAAATATTGATGATGATGATGATGATGGTGCTGGTGATGATGGGGTTGATGGTGGTGGTGGTGATGATGAGAGCAAGAAAGGAGCTGCAGAACATTAACTGTGCAGACATTGACGCGGTCTCTATTCCCTCTAGAGAAGATTTTTCTTGCATAAGGCTCAGACACTGAATTGCAAATGATATTCTTGTACATTTTCCATGAAATAAAACGAATACTAATATAATGGGATGTTAATCATGTATACGGATGGATATGCATGTCTTCACTAACAGGAGAAACATATCTTAAAATTGTTAAGATTTTTCAATGCACATGTAGATTTTTTTAACACTGCTTGATGACATATTCTATAGCATACTCTTTCCCTGGGAAATAATGTTGGGACTCTGAATTCCGACGCGCGAGTTGGCTGCAAATGGAAATCCCCATGACACTCGCAAGCATTGGCTTCATCTATTCATCGACTATTGACAACCTCTCCCTTTTCAGATGACTGATGCTCTCTCTAGCGCTGCCGGTGGACAATCAAAACTACACACCCACCTCTAGACACACTCGCATATTGTCATTTCTTAGTTCTACTCTAAAATAGATAGCTAGACCGACTCTCGGAGCTCACAAATCATTTAGACTTTTCGTGATATACCAGCAATAGTTTAACAGTGAATCTGAAAATCAACATGGAGTCCCCACCAGATCCAGCAAGCGAGCCGGGCAACAGCGCCTCTGAGCCGGCTACCCCGGCTAGGGAAACCTCGATAAACCTGGAGGCGCTCCGAAAACCGGACCATCCAGCCCCTGTTCGAAGGCAGACCTGTTCAAGCACCAATAGAGGTAAGCAGCGGACATTTCTCCTCGCGTTATTGATTGACTGCCGAATTGACCAACTTCAAAAATGAATGATTTGAATGGTTAACTTGAATTATGTAGCTCTTAAATAAGGAATATAAAAATATAACTAATTGTATAAAACCACCTCAAACATATGCTATGTTCTTATTGCACTGAATTCGTAAGAATTAGATATTTATTATAATCGGAGAGTTGCTTCTGTGTTGCCCTGGTGTTCAAGCACTTACAGCCTCCCGAGAACTGAAAGGTCCATCCATTGTTGGATGTTTCATTGTGAATCAAACAATTATAGTTCGGAAAGTCTACAAGGTCGATTGAAATTTCCTTAAAACACAAAATAACAAGTATATATTTTTATTACATTTTTACACGCTCTTATTAGGCGTCAGTATGCTTTTATAGTAGTGCTATAAAAACAACAAAAATAGGCCTTCATTTGGGAAACTACTCAATATACCGTCAATCCTTAACGTTTTAACGGTCGTGTTGGTTTTCACGTGTGTTATTACAGAATGGATAGTCTAATTGTGAAGTGAAAAAGACGCATCTGCAGCAGGAATCTGAAGTGCCTTGCCTTGCAAGTGCGCTAGCTTTGCATTGTAGCGGACATTCAGGGACAACAACTGCCTGATAATGGATTGGATTGCTTGTGGTCATTCCTCAAATAAATGATATCACTGTTGGTTTCGTATAGGCTGCGTTTATTCAAGTGCCTACTGTGGGTGTTGTACAGTAAGCTACATACAGTATTTAGCCACACCCCCTCTCGACTGCTTCGGTTCATGGAAATGTTTTAAGACTCTTTCACCAAAGTATAGGCAACGAGTGCTTCTTTACTGTTTGGTGTTATCACCTAATGACATGCGACTAAGATGTCGACGTATACATTGTGCTGTTTACATTATGCACTGTCATCTGCTGAAAGGGAAGCATATAGGCCAGAATGTTGTCTCGTATATGTTAAACATAGCTAGAACGCGCAGTGAACTTGCAATAAGTTAATCTATACACACAGAGGAGCGAAGACATATCGAAAATCATGTTGAACTTAACGGAAGGTTTATTGTTTCTATGGTAGTACACTTTAAGCAACTTGATAGAGCCCAGCCAGCGCTCTGTTTTTGTAATAGCGGGCAGAGGTAGGTTATGATGGTCATTCGGTCCAAACCTTATCGGCTATTTTATGAAATAGTCAGGCTTCTAGGCACACCTATTAGAATTACCCATATTTACCTGTTGTTCATTGACTTAAATGGTCTGGTAGAGAAATACATGGAAATATATCATTCGTTTTGGTTAAAAAAGTAAACGAACCCGCAAAAGTTGTATACATTACAATGTACAGGGTTCCCGTGGATGAATGGTGAACTTGTTTGTTTGGGGGGATGTGGGGGGGGGGGGGGGGTGGCAGAGTTGTGCACTGTGAATGTTCTCTGACTGTTATTATAATGAGGATTAATCAAGTATTTATTTGATTCTGAATACAAACATAAGTTGCACTCGGAGTCTCAGTAAGGCTCCATCTGTTAAAAGAGAAATCTGTTTTTCGTTTAAATCCTGAGCCGTACTAGGGATAAAGAAATGTGAACTAAAAGGTAACCAGTTAAACAATGATGTCTTTACTTTGCAGTGTGTGAATGCATACTTCATGGTAAACCTGCTAACCATTAATTAGTAGTTGACTTGATGAAACTGACTTGCAGATGAGACAGAATCATAAACACTTCATCACTTCGTTTATCTGTTCAATCATGCATTTTAAACTTGTTGGTAGTCTGCTGTTAAACAGTTAAAAATACATGATTTTTCTAGACACCCAATGTTCTTTACATTGTAAGAAAGGAAAACGCCTATCAACCCCCACCAATGCGGAACTATAACTTGATGCATGTGGGGAAGATGCCAATTGAACTTTTCGTAAAGAAAGCTAAAATACCATGTTAAAATAATACAGTGCATCCGGTAGGTGTTCACATTGCTTTACTTTTTCCCAATTTCTTTTGTACAGCCATATTCGGAAATTGATTAAATCTTTTCATTTTTCAAAACATTCTACACACAATACCCCGTAACGATAACGCGAAGATTTCAGAGACATCTGTAGACCTATGAGACAGGATTGTATTGAGACACAGAGCTGAGGAAGGGTACAGAAACATTTCTGCAGCGTTGAAGGTCCCAATGAGCCCTGTGACCTCCATCATCTGTAATTGGAAGTAGTTTATAACCATGAGGACTCTTTCTAGAGTTATCCGCCCAGCCAAACTGAGCCATTGGTGGAGAAGGGTCTTAGTCAGGGAGGCGACCAAGAACCCAATGCTCCAGCATTGCTCTGTGAAAAGAGGATAACCTTCCAGAAGGACAATGATCTCTGCAGCACTCCACCAATCAGGCCTGTACGGTAGAGTGGCCAGACGGAAGCCACTCCTCAGTAAAAGGCACATGACAGCCCACCTGGAGTCTGCTGAAAGGCACCTGAAGGACTCTCCGACCATAAGAAACAAAATGATGGAGGAAACCAGGCACCGCCTATCACCTGGCCAATACCATCCCTACAGTAAAGCATGGTGGTGTCAGCATCATGGTGGTGTCAGAATGTTTTTCAGCAACAGGAACTGCAAGACTAGTCAGGATTGAGGGAAAGATGAATGCAGCAATATACAGGGACATCCTTGATGGAAACCTGTTCCAGAGCACTATGAACCTCAGACTGGGGCGAAGGTTTATCTTCCAACAGAACAACAACCCTAAGCACACAGCCAAAGGAGTGGCATTGGGACAACTCTGTGAATGTCCTGGAGTGGCCCCGCCAGAGCCCAGACGTGAAATCTCTTCCATCTCTGGAGAGACCTGAAAATGGCTGTGCACCGACGCTCCCTATCCAGCCTGATGGAGCTTGAGAGGTCCTGCAAAGAAGAATGGCAGAAACTGTCCCAAAATACGTGTGCCAAGCTTGTAGCATCATACTAAAATAACTTGAGGCTGTAATTGCTACAAAAATTACTTCAATAAAGTATTGACCAAAGGCTCTGAATTCTTATGAACATGTTTATATTTTCATTTTTCATTTTAGCAAATCTATTAAAAATATGAAACATAATTTTTACACTTTGTCTCTATGGGGTATTGTGGGTAGAATTCTGACAAAAATGTTTTATTGAATCCATTTTGGAATTAGGCTGTAACGTAACAAAATGTGGAAAAAGTGAAGCGCGGTGAATACTTTCCGAATGCACTCTATTTTACCTGTTTAACAGTGACCAATTCATTTTCTATTTTTTTTTTTCATTATGTGAAATTCCCAAAATAATACCGAACCCAAAACAAACACTAGAATACCCCATTTACAAAGAATGTTTTAGTTGTTTTGGAAATTGGGTGCACTTACCTTTATATACACATCTCCTCGCTCCCTTTAAGAGCAGTTTAACTGACACAGAGTCAACCATTGATATAATGTTCTTGGAAAGAACCTTATATTATATAATATAAGAACCTTACATCATAATCATAATGATAAATCAAGAATCATATTCAAACATTACTTAAAAGCTCTCAAATTCGGCAAAAAATTATGTTATTTCAGTAGGTTATTTCAATGTTCTTAAAACTTTGCCGATCATCCTGTGAAAGTTATTTTCTATGAACCAATACAGAACGTTTAGGGAATGTTACCGAAACGTTCTGTGCTATATGGGGAAGACATGCATTTTTACTGCATTTCAGAATGCTGTAGTTAATTGTCCATTATATAGAATACACTGCAATTCAAATGCAATACAAATCAAAATATACACAATCAATGTCGATTTCACCATTTTTTATATTTTATTTTAAAACACAGACACTCAAAGTAGCTATCTCTTTTTATGGATGAAAGCCACACTGTTCATTGATAATTGTTCAGACAATTGTTGCAAGTGACATAAATGCAAAACTCTACCATGCAATGAAAAAAACATTTATAAACAAGATTTCTAAACACTGCCGCCGAGCACATTTAGGATGGGCTGATGGGAAGTGGAAAACTGTCCTGTACTCTGAGATTCTATTTGAGAATCATAGACACCACATCCACCGTACTAAAGAGAGGTTATCAGCGCACAGTTCTGAAGCCAGCACCTGTGATGGTATGGGGGTGCATTAGTGCCATGGATGACATACAGGTTTTGGAACAAAAACTTACCGTCCAGACAACAACTATTTCAGGGAAGGCCTTGCTTTTTTAGACATTGCCCAACCACATGTGGCATGTATTACAACAGCATGGCTCCATTGTAAAAGAGTCTGTCTGCAGTCCACACCTGTCACCTATTGAAAAATAAGGCAAGTTCCTAAGTTCACAAATACTTACAGGGCATTGTTAAAAGAAGAGGTGATGCAACAAATTGTTAAATATGCCACAGTCCCAACGTTTTTGATACGTGTTGCTCCAAAAACCTGCAGTCTTCAGACTGAAACCCCACCAAGCTGGTTTGGCATGAACTGAGCTGAAGGGTGAACAAACACATTTGTGGGATCTTCTGAGAGTTTTCAGCTGTTATATCTGCAAAAGGTGGTTACTTTGATGAGGCAAACATTTTGATTACATTTTATTTAAACAAAACCCTTCTATTAGTACCTTTTTGTCTTTAATGTTTTATTTGTTAAATGCTTTAATTTCAGAGTACATTAAGCCATTAAACTATGAATTTTAATAAACAACTGAAAGGTGTCCTCTTTGAGCCGGTAGTTTTGAATTTATGAAAATATTTGTTATTGGTATTAGTTAGTGGCAAAATCTGATCTGGGACTGCACAAAGTAAAACAGTAAAAATGTAAACCCTATTCAGAATTGCAGTGCTGGGTTCCGACATGGCTGTTTGGAATATCCATAAAAAACAGACGTACATGTATTTTTTATCTTGTGCACGGAATGTTTTTACTTAATTTACTGTTTTAAAACAGAGCACTATTACACCTTAGGTACAGAAGGCATACTTGTGCCAAAAGACTTTAGTGGGTCAGAAAACAGTCCTTATAGATCTGTGGAGATCATTACTGAATGGAAGAAAGGTGTTATTTTCCTATTGCAGGATTATTTAGTTTGTGAGGAGACAGTTCAGAAACATTCAATACTAATAGCTTGTTATGTAAGTTGAAGGTCTCTGTGGAGGCTGGGATGAAGCCTCAGAAAAGTACAGAGAAGCTGAGTGATGTGAGTGCTGATGGCTGTTCCTCCACCGTGCACTTTTTGCCCGAGACGAGCCTCAGCCCCACTTCTGTGTATATTGTATGTACAGTAAATAAGCAGTGTGTAATGGACATCTGGGCAACTGTAATGCGGCTTTGTAGTTTAGGCTTGAGACACGATGATAATGTTGTGCTGTTCTGTAGTGACTGATTTTTCCCACAATGGATAAAAGTGGTTCAACTTTACTCTGACCTGCCAGCTGTACAGGACTTGGTCCTGGGTACATTTTCGTTGGCATTGCAGATAACAATATTTAGATTTCTTAATACAACATCATGACAGCTGTGATCAGGTGATCACCAGATCACAGGTGATCACCAGATCACGCGTTAAGACCAGCAGGTGCATTGTTCAGTATGTCCGTGATTTAATAATATATACTGTATGTATGTCAGACACGAGAGTAGAATTTGTTGCAGATTACTTGCCTTATCACCTATTTCAAATGGTGTTAGCCTGTTTCTAGTCTGCCGTTACACAGTGTTTTAGACACTTCAAATACCGATGCAAATCTTTATACCACTGCAAGGCCTTCTCTTTCTGTATATCTGCCACCAGCAACACCTACCATGAAATGCCTGTCAATTTGGTGAGAGCATCATGCCAATCCGTGTGATGAAACCTCAACACATCGATGTTTTACCAACTAATAGTAACATTACTGTCAGAGTTCCAAGCCCCCACATTATGTGAACATATGTTTTGGGACATTGGGACATCACAAGTGTTTCTAATCTATCAGTTCTTTCCTGTTGCATTGATTGTTCACACATAAAAGTGCTTCTAAGTTGTAGTTCCATCCTTTACTTTTTGCTTAAGATTCTGTGTTTGTTGTTAGTAGGCTTATTCTACCATTAAGACTAAGAAGCAGCAATCAATTTGGATGGTGAAAATGTATTACATTTTTTATTATTTTCTTCATTGCGTAAAATCAGATCACAGCGGACTCAAAATATTTGACCTGGACTTAAAAATAGACATTTGTGTTATTTTATGTGCTTGGGACATTCACACCATATCAGCTTTTTCATGTTAGGTTGAACAAGTAGGTTCTGAATTGCATGAACGTTCAGTACGTTCACAGAAAGCCCGGATCTATTCCCTATTGAGATGCTGTGGGGTGATTTCAAACTGACTCTGCATGCAAGAAAGCCCATAAACATCATACAGCTGAAAGAATTCTGCATGGAGTAGTGGGACAAACATTCTCCCTCGTCAGAGACTGGTAGAGAGTTATAGGAAACGTCTTGTTGATGTTATTTCAGCCAAAGGGGGCTATATCAGCTATTAGAGCATAGGGTGTCCTAACTTTGTCCTCAGTAGGACATGGCATCTTTGTAATTGTTTTGTTATACAAATGGTATGATTATTAAAATGTCATTGTTTTTGGTTCAATTACATCACCTTTATCTATATCTATATTATTTGATAGAATGTCCATATTTCTAAAAACAAAGAACTATATATTTTGTGGGGTGTCATTTTTCACATGACTGTATGGCTCTCACACCGAATGACTACTGTTCAATAGAGTTACTGTTTCACTGTATAGAGCTCATAAACAACTGGATGAACCAATCATTTCTATAACGAAACCAAGATGATTGTGTTTGGCCATTAAAATTAAATATTTAGTATTAGTAATTAGCTAGATTCTCGTACTTTTAAACCCAAGGACTACGTTTGTTGTCTTGTTTTTTGTTCATCAGACTCTCACGTTCACCAGTCATATTAAAGCAGTCACCATAAATTCTATCATCATAAAAATAAAGTCTGAATCGAGGGTTTGGTGTCCCAAAAGGACCAGGAGAAGCTGATTCCTGCTTTTATCTCCAGCACGGGTTCACTACTGTAATGATCACTTAACTGGATCCAAATAGACCGCTATAGCTCATTCAGAATGTTAGAGTTTTATCCAGAACAAGAGAACAGGGCACATCACTTCAGTTCTTCAGTCTTTGGACTGGCTTCCAGTCAGTTACAACATAGATGTTAAAGTGGTGCTACTAGTCAATAAATCTGTGATTAGTTTGGCCCGAGTATATTTCTGATATGTTCAACAATTATAAACCGAGTAAGGTTCTCAGATCCATGGAGTCAGGTCAGCTATTAGAGCCCACCGTCCAAACTAAACATGGCAAAGCTGCATTTAGCAGTTATGTAGCATACAGCTGGAATAAAATCTCAGAAGAATTTAGATGTGCCCCAAATGTATCCATTTTTAAATCCAGGATAAAAACATTTCTCTTTTCATGTGCTTAAGATTGAGCTCTTAAACTTGCACTTTATTGTTATTCTTTTTCATATAAATGTTTTTATCCTATTTGTTTTTTATCCAATTGATATTTATATTTTATATACATTGAATTGCTTGTGAAGGAGAGCAATCTGCAGCATATAGTACTTTGTCATCAGCAAAAAAACGATTATTCTCATTTTTAAAGAAATCAAAAACCGAGTCAACAAAATGAAATCCGGTATAACTTTGTCATCAGCAAAAAAACTATTATTCTCATGTTTAAAGAAATCAGAAACCGAGTCAACAAAAAGAAATCCGGTATAACTACAAGAAATGAATATAAAACGTTAAATTTGTAAATTTGTAACAAGAGGCAAGAATCCTTTGGCCAGGCCCAAAGAAGAAAACTTTTTTGGCTTTTAAGGCTGTGTGGAACACCCCTTTAAGTGGATTTGCGACACCAAAGCCAACCGATTGGTTGTATTTGTGTGTATGGAGGGTCTGCTGTGGGCTGGAGTGCTGGCATGTGTTTACTCTGTGCTGACAGGAGACGGATGGGACACAGGGGAGCAGAGGCCTCTAAACAAGGTTCTGCACAAAGCCAGTAGAAGCTTGGACCTGGCACAGTGCTCACGCTATTCTATTGGACAGCAGCATATAGCAGGACTTGCCATTCTCTCCGAGGAGGGCCAGGAACCAGGAAGCCGCCATGCAGACACCCTGGGCACATACTTGAGAGCAACCTGTTGGTCTATTTTTGGCAGACATCCCTTAACATAATTATTGGTGTTGTTTCTCTCCCTGTTGTTAATACTTCCAGGAGTGTGAGGCGTTCACTTAAAGGGGATGGTTACTGTAGATGAAAATCTGCATCATGTCGTAGAACGCGGTAAAAGTAAGGTTTCATTTTATGCAGTTTTTCATTTTCAGTTTTCTTTATGAATATTATTTAGTCTCTTCTCGAGCCTTCCTAATTTCTCCAGATTGGTTTAAGCAAGATATTTATTGGATGTTAAAGGGGAAAGATAGATCCAGTCAAGTCAGTTTATGAAGTTTGATACATTGTAACTATTTTGAAGTTTGCTATTCCACCCTTTGCCCCAATTTGCTTTATTGAATAAACATCATTAATTGACATTGAAACTTAATGAAAGTTTTGTCAATGTGGGACAGTTTATTTTTGAGTTTATTTTGTCACTAGTGGCTCAACTGGGTCTGGCAAGGAAGTCTCGGCTGGTGACTAGTAACAGATTTCATGAGAAATCTCCAGTGGTGAGTGACAGCCCAGATCTGTGGCCCATTTACTGAAGTTAATATCTGAGGTAGAAAGTTTGAATAGTAATGAACAGAAATACTCTAGATGCATTATTGGAGGATGTTAAAGGAGTTTATATTTAATGCTGTACACTGTGATCCAAGCAGTGTGCCTGTATAGTGTGGACCTGGAATGCTGTGATATTAAGCCGATCCCCTATAAAGAACCCTTTTGGAAGAGGGAGGTGGTAAATAGAAGCTATGGAATCATGGAATTCTTCCTTCAGATACAGGGTCAAGCTCTTTGCAACTGCAGTGGTCTGGAGAGTGATGAGTTCAAGCCAACATCGGTCAAAACTCATATTCCTCATATTTGAAAAGTCTGTTAACACCATAAATGGCCGGTCCACCGGTTCACAGATGAGAGCAGGTTCACACTGAGCACATGTGACAGCCATGAAAGTGTCTGGAGACGCTATGGTGAACGTTATGTTGCCTGAAACATCATCCAGCATGACCGGTTGGCGGTGGGTCAGTGATTGTCTGGTGAGGAATATCCATGGAGGGTTGCACAGACCACCAAATGCTAGCCATAGTTACCCTGACTGCTCTTAGGTACTGGGATGACATCCTCAGACCCGGACACTGGTGCAGTGGGCCCTGGGTTCCCTCCTGGTGCAGGACAATGACCAGCCTCATGTGGCCAGAGAGCCTAGGCAGTTCCTGGATGATGAAGGCAATTGAGAACCTCTGGGACGTTATGTATCAGTGCACCGATGCCGCCAATTAGCGCCTCAGACCAGTCCTGAAGCTCACTGATGGCCTGAACATGGTCTGGGAGGAGATTCCCCAAGACACCATCCGCTGTCTCGTCAGGAGCATGTCCACACGTTGTCAGGAGTGCATACAGGCACGTGGGGCCCATACACACTACTGAGTCACATTATGAGCTGTCATGATGAAATTCATGTACGTTGGAACAGCCTGTGATTTTATTTTATGTTAATCCAGCCCTCCATCGGTTGGTAATTTTGGTTTCTCAACTAATTATACAATGTACAGTAAACATATTGATCTTTAATATATTTCGTTCATCGAGACCCAATGTGTGATTTAAGTGGTCCCTTAATTTGTTTGAGCAATGTATATACAGTGCAGTGCTTCCCGTAATTATTTGGGCAGTGACACATTTGGTTGTATTGGATCTGTACTCCAGCACTTTGGACTTAAAGAGATGAGTGTTAAAGCATATACTGTCAAGCAGTCATCTAATGCAAATTAGTTACAACGTGGTACTAAATATGATTACTTTAGGATTATGTTCATTTGTCGGGGGGTGGGGTATATACATGGGCTGTTATTGCATCATGGTTCACGGTTTATGGATGTAACCACCCCTGTAGCCAGTATTCTGCACTTTAACCTCATTGTCACATGTCTTCATAGTCTGTATTTCCTTCTAAAATGCATTATCATCATAGTGTGATGGGAATACAAATGTGACATTTTCTGTATCTTGTGACGTAATTTTTTTCAAAATGTACAATCATTTTTGTTTCTTCCTGAAAGTAAATTAATTCAATATGTAAATGTTGTTGAACAATTATCTAAGAAAAGGGTGGGTAGGGAAGCAAGGGCCAAATCATATTAACAATGTCAATTAATTCAATTATTTCAGACTTAAATGAATGAATGAGTGACTAACTTGTTTCTTTCATTCACTTTGTTCAAGTAGACACTTGACTGTCAATGTTTGTTTATTTCTTGTTAATGCCTAAAAAGAAGGTTTTGAGACAAAAAGATAACATACCTTTAAAATCAGTGTAATTTCCAGTAGTATTTATATGGCAAGACATCTCTTAGCTAAAAAAATGAGATATACAGAGATACTAATCCTTTTCCCTCTAGGTACCGCTGCCACTTAATCGAATTAGCTCCACTATCAGGCTTGACAGATTCTTCAAACACCCCTGGTGACTTCAGAGTGCTGATTACAATCAGCCACTATTTTCAGCATTTGATTAATATCTGCAGAGGTTCGACAGAAGTTTTTAGTGTGCCGAACAAACTAATTTGATTAATTTAGGAACCCATGTCACTAGATTTCTCGCCAATTACAGGAGGCCAATGGACTTGAGTGGTTGAACAATACCCATAAATATTAATAATGTGGAATGTTATTGGTTGTAAACCGTTCAGCTTATTCTTATTTAAATATCACAAAATTGTATGCATGTTGTTTCCTTAATAAACTTTAGGCATCCTATGTAATGACTACATCATATCTTTATCCATTTGCATGTTTCTAGTCAATTTACATTCATTTAAAAGCAAAACACTGCATTTGAATTAGCCTACAGTAAACAGTCAACAAAGCATTCCTTTTATATAACCAAACTGATTGTAACTTTTCCAAATTTTCATGAAACAAAAAAGTCTTTGTAACTATTTTCTCAGAAAGGATACAAGCACGTGTCCTTTGTTATTTAAAAAAATCATTTTTTGATTATGAATAGGCCACAAATGACTATTTGATTATTTCTTGTATGGATGGATTGCTGTAAGACTGGCATTACAGTTAGAATGGTGGTGCTATGAAGCTATATCAGAACTGCTGTGAAGATCTGTGGTAGACAGTGATGGAAAGTTGGACTCACTCTTCACCATGTTTGAACACCAATCATGTTGACGTCCTCTGACAAAAGTTGATCTGTCGTATCAATCAATATTTGCTACTTTATAATGTATTAAAATGCATTAGCAATAATTAACAGGGAGTTGGGTTATTAAAAGGCAATTTTTAAGGGACAGACTGAAATAGATACACAGAAATAGGAAGATGGAGGTCCTGGGTCAATGATTCTCAGTTGATATTGACATATTACATATAATCCACCGGGAATCACAGCTAGAATTTACATTCAGTTATTAGAGCAATTTGAATGTAAAAAGTCAGCATTCTTTTGGGCAAAACTGTTATTCTGTAATGAGAAAATTCAAGTCTTTAGAATTGAATGGAAACCATATTTTGGAAGTGTTGAGTTCTTGCAAGGGTTTTCATTCATTGCTCAGGACAAATTGTCCCAAAATAATATGATCTGCTTGGAACACAGAAGTGGATAGTTACCAGTACAAAATAAGATGTTTTTTTCCCTAACCTTTATGTGATACAATTTTCAGTCACTTGCTGTACCTCATGCAGCTACTAAACAAGGGAATAAGAGCAGTTGTAGTCAGTACCAGTCAGTTTGTATTTTTACCATGTTTCAATACTGTATCATCCCAAAAAACGCAAAGACACGTTGGCATTCTGATACAGTGCCCTCCGGAATTGTTTGTACCTTATGTAGGAATAGGCAATTAGGCAAGAAAATAAGTAAGATATGCATATGAACTTGATTTCCCACTGAAGATATGACAGACCTTTAAATATGGATCGACGGTTAAAAAAAGATTATTGGCACCTTTTTGGAATTTTTATGACACAGAGAAAAAGCTATTAATCTGATCGTTAAGTGCTTTATATGTTTGAAAACCACGTGGCCTCTTTTATACATACAAAACCAATGAAATTAGCTGTCATGTAATTTACCCATCGCAGTGTGATACATTTCACACAGCTTCAGTTATGCTGAGGAGGCCAATCAAACACTGTGAGTGTTCCATGCAGACTATCAAGTATCTTATAGGTCTAGGTACTTTGGTGCCGGACAACTCCAGATGCTCCTTCTGTCCCTTGAGGAAGTTACCTTTACATTCCATTCATCAAATGCAGACAGTTTTTTAGGCCATCTACAGTTTTTTTCACAAATGGCGAAAATATTATGGGTAATATTAGGGCTGTGAAAATCATACTGTGTTAAACAGAGAGTTTTTAAACTTTTAAAACGTTTAAACATTTAAACCTTATTCCTGTCTTCCTGTCTATCAGTTTACAATTTCTTGTAATATTTTTATACTTGCTTTCGGCACACCCAGTACTATCCTTGTAACTCTCAACTACCCTGGACTAGCTAGTACTATAACGGTCTCATTCAGTAAGGGAACACGAGGAGGAGGAGACAAGTTCTATTATTTAGAGGAAGGATTCTACATTGTGCCCAGTTAAACCTGTAACATTTCTTACCAATTTCAAAAGTAGTAGTCTTTCAATGTGATGGCGTTTTTTGCCCTGTTGTCACTAGTTATGCAAATGTTCTCAACCCTTGAGTCAGGGACGCGCACTGGAATTTTGAGGGGTCATTGTTTTGACCTAAAAAAAGGGCAAACCACCGGACGTTTCACCCTCGGAGGGGCAACTTGAATCAAAGAGGGCATGCGGGCAGTTGCCTGGGCAACCTGAGCCCTCCCCTGTGCACGTCCCTGCCTTGAGTGGTATTTTCTTATATTTTTTTATCAGAGCATCATGTCTGTACTTGATGCACCTTGAATATGATCTAATGCAAGATAATAAAGGCTTCTTGTTAATATTCTAAATGTATTAATTAACATTGGGCACCTGGGGAACATTTACTGAATTTGAGTACAGACGTTCACATAGCGAACTCTGGCCAGTGCTGTTGGCAACAAGAAACATTATCCTACCAGCTCAGAATATTGTGACAACTTGAAACCCCCCCCAGGTGCACCAACCAAGGTATGGTACGCCTGTACTAACATAACCAGCCGTGGACACTCATTATGTGACAGCTAGAAGTGACCGTATCCACTCCATGTAGGCATGGCATCTTATAAAACAGATCAACCAGGCCAATAGAAAATGTAAAATCTATTGTATTCACTGGATGGAATAATCCAGTATGATATTTACCACTTGACAACAATTTTAAAGGAATCCTGTAGAGGGCATAAGGTTTTATTTAGATGGAACCAGTCCCTTTCTTTCAAACTAATTCTCAACAAATACATTTTGAATTTCTTCACTCATCGTTTGTAGCCGGAAGCATGAATGAATGGCTTGTGTTTGTTTAGGTTGAATAGAAATACACCAGGAGTCCAAAAATACATGTTAATAAATAATAGCTAGAGTTGTTGATTTTTGTGACACGCACAAACATTCATTATGTGGATGCGCATTGAACAAGGTTGGCTTGCCATGTTTTGCTCATTAATGGCCGCTTGCTCCAGCAGAAGTGTGTTGGGCTGTATAACTTGATGCTGTGTCACTGTGTCTTCTCAAACAAACTCTTCCTCTCTGTCAGGGAGAGGTGGACATTTGCTGCTCAGTTCTAATTGGACAAAGTGCATTTCAAACTCCCAACCATCACTCACACATCAGATTATCATCATCCGGCAGACAACGTGTCAGCGTAGGTTTTTTCCCTCACTATCTGTCTATGTCTGTCTCTTCCATTCACTTCTCACTGTGTGTGGGGGCAGAATACACATGCTATCTGTTCTAGAACAGTTCATTACAGCTCCAGTTATTGCTAACCCTTTGTGCCACCTCGTATGTATCCTCCAGTGAGACCACTTAAGGTCATCAATTGTAAAATATTAAATACTATATATATATATATATATATCAGTTTGATTTTGTTGATATCCTTTTCTAGGGGTGCCACTTACTGTGGCACAAACATTTTTAAATGCCATTAATTCTTGATGTTAAATTCATGTTTTTTATTATAATTTTTTACCTCAATTTTCTTGATAATTACCTAGGGTGTGAACATTTACCTGACCTGTTATGTTTAAAGTTGTCGGCATCGTCAGCACCGATCTACTGTATATATGTGTTGATTTAATTCCAGGCACGAGAATAGACCAGGTAAAGACAGTTATCATCTGATTTAGCTTACCACTAGTTAGACTTTTATGCGGCTCGATTGGCCGTCAAACACAGCAGACGTAACTAAGGGAGGTGAACCATTTGACGTTGATGCTTGTGCCAGCATGGCCCATATAACTTCACACCTCATGATCCATGATGCATCAACCACACCTGGGACAAAAATCCACACAAGAGAGTAATTTGTACAACAGACTGCTTCATGCTCCAGCACACACAGACACACAGACAAAAAGATACCACATACACACAATTCACACATGCCTGTCTGTAAATTTTACCATGAGTCGATACGGTCCCTTTATAGATCCATATTTGGTCTCTTTGGGCCATAATAAAGTAATAGTAACTGAGCTCTTTACTGCAGTCGTTTGGTTGTAGTTGTGCTCTATGACACCTCTGAGGCCCATACGGTCATTGTGGGAATGTTGAAGTGTTCTGTGCAGTACTCCTGAGGCACAACTGCGATTATCCCACTGCCTTGTTATCTTCACAGTTTGATTCTGCAACCTTGAACTTTGCCCTGAATGCCTGAAGTGTCTTGTTTGACCCTGACCCGTGGCTCCCTTGAAAACCACTCAACTTGTATTTTACCTGAAAAACTGGAAGAAATGTCCATGATGTTCTGTAAGTGATAGCCGGATTGTCACTTCAGCTGCAAGTCCATGTGGAATCACCTGGTAGTGAATGAGGAATCACCTGGTAGTCAATGTGGAATCACCTGGTAGTCAATGTGGAATCACCTGGTAGTCAATGTGGAATCCCCTGGTAGTCAATGTGGAATCCCCTGGTAGTCAATGTGGAATCACCTGGTACTCAATGTGGAATCCCCTGATTGTCAATGCGGAATCACCTGGTAGTCAATGTGGGCTAAACAGTTATAGCCAACTGGGGTGGATGTTAATTTGGGGTAGATTTTTTAGTCACACAAACCAATACATGGTGTATTGGATGTATGCCCATGCTTATCCATGATTCTGTTTTAGGCTGTTACACGGAAGTGCGTTATTAACGTGTTTTTATTCATTGTATTTGTACGGAAAATCGTACCTGCGGTTGGTCATAACAAAAAAAAACTGCTATAACTGCGCTGTACATCTAATTATGTCATGTTTTATATCCTGTAGCACACAGACAAAGTACTGTAGGTAAGAGGTTCTTTAATGAAGAAAATATTTTCCGTATGTGAAGCAGATGGCCAAACACCACCGTATAATAGACCTCAACATTACGCTCAGAGCATGCTGGGTATGTGGGTGAATGGTGGACGACAGGGTAAAAGTGAAACAGTGACCTTCTGTCCTGTCATTTACCCCTCTTATGCCCCCTACGCTGCTCTCAAATTACTTTGTTTTACCCAATTAAAGGAGCTGGCTGGGCTTCAACCACACCGCCGTCTTTCCCTCACCTGGACTCAAGACATTATCGCTCAGTCATTGGGAGAGATGGGAATCAGTGGGATGCTTCATGCAACACGGCAGAGTGTCAGTTTAGACCTGCAGTGTGTTCAGTGTGATTAATGCATGGATCCTCTGCTTTACTGGAGTCTCATTCAGCTCACTAACTTGCCTTCAATAACCCACGATTACACTGCCGACAGCGACATACAAAGAAATACTTTCAGAATGTTCATCTCTCTCCCGATAATAAAACTAGGGCTGGGGGAGTTAACGTGTTAAAATCTTTGCGATTTTCTTTGCGATAATCTTTGCGCTTAATGCCTTCAAATAATTTTGCGTATTTAACGCGGCGCCTTCTTTCGCGTGAATCACAGACGCTATAGCCTTAGGCGTTAACCACTTACTGTTGTGATAGCTATTGAGACTAGGATCTTTGAATCTTGTTCGGCAAAATGAAATAATCTTTTTAAGTGTGGGATTAATTTGTAAAAAAAAAAGTAGCGATTCCCAGCCCTAAGTAAAAAACAATGGCCAGTTTATTTTGGACAGTCGTTTTTCTTAATAACAAGAGTAACCCTTCAGATATGGAGAGGTGGCCAAAGAAGACAACGTCAGAATGGCAGGGAATACGTTCAGAGTCGTGGGGTATAACCATACAAGCCCAGATTATGTGCTTGAAGGGCCTGAGCCCTGTGCCAGCAGTGACAGTTGGGCTGGGAATTTCGAGGGCCTGTGCTGTATGGCTTGATTGTGCTCTGAGACACCACGAGGTCTATGCAGGGCTCATGTCCGTAGTCCCCCCCACCCCTTTTCCCCTGGAAGCACATTGTGGCCAGCCGCTCTCCTCTGCCGGATGGGAAACTGGCCACCGGTCCCACTTGATGAGGACTCACTAATGGCAGTTTCTTTGAAAGCCGACGGGGTCGTTTGAGGAGCAGTGTCTTTTACCTCCCTCCAGCTTGGCTTGGCTGAGCATTTGTCAGGCCCTCTGTCTTTGCTTGGCTGCCCACTCAATGCTGCACCAATGGACCCGAATGTCGGCCAAATGTTTAACTTTTGAAAAACATTTTCTGATTTACCAATAAAGAATAAAATCATATTTTAATGAAGACTGTAGGCGTGGATAATGCTTTGTCACAATATTAATACTTTTTGCAAATCAAGTAGGAAAAAATACATTGATTGCCATTTAATGTTTTTTTTCACTAGTTGCCGAATATAACAATTTAGAAAAACATCTCTTTGGCTCTTTATGCATGATTATTTATGCAGGAAAGAACCATCTTTTTGGCAGGAGGAAGTATGTTATAGAGAAATGTATATAATTAATTGAAAGAAGTCTACAAGTTTTATCAGGGACAGGAGTCATTATTTTCAAATAGATTATTATTTTAATTGTAGTATGTTTTTAAATATAAACTTTACCTGTCCTAGTTAACCAATTGCAAAACAATTGTCATTTACAACACTGTTTCCAAAATAGTTATAAAGCTGTGTAAAATGCAAATGAAAACAGAATGCAATGATGTGAATATCATTCAATAATTTATCCCTATATTTAAAACAGTACAAAGACAACATATCAAATGTTGAAAGTGAGAAATGTTTTTGTTTTTGGAAAAATACATGCCCATTTTGAATGTGATGCCAGCAACCAATTCTGAATTGTACAGTGCTGCCTTGGCCAAAGACACAGCAATGGTAAGACCCCACTTAGTACACAAATCACAAAACCGCTTGACCATGCACAACATGGTAGTCAAGAGATCAGTACATTGCAGTTACACTATTAGATAGAAAATGCTTTATTTACTTTCTAATGATGTACAGAAATGAGTGTTCTTGACCCCTGGTCGGTCTGTACTTCATAGCTCAGATTGGTGAAAGGGCCTTTGCCTCCGGAGAGAGACACGGTTCTTTCAGTCCTCCTTGTTACCATCACCAGTTCTGCTTCCTCCCATCACAAGGCTCCGTTAGGAAGTTGGATACGTCTTTGGAATTCTCCTTTCTTAAACTTATCTTGTCTTCAACACCCTTTCTCTCTCGGTCTTACATTTTTTCTTCTTCTTGAAACTAGGGCGGAGGTCTTAATGGCAAATTTGATGTAACAGCTGATCTGCTTTTGTGGAGTACCCTGTCAGCTCCAAACAATAGGTTTGCTGTTGGAAATATTAGATGGTATAAAAATGTTGGCCAATTCTCTGAAAAATGTCCTCCGCTGGTTGTTCCCCAAAGACTTGAGAACATTTCTTTGCATACATTTTCACTGGTTCTGGACCAAAAGAGCACAGAGGTTGAAACAAAATGAATTAATATTCATGTGGGAAGTTATTTCACCTGGGGAGGGAGAAAGTTATTCCATTTGCATGAAAGACCACTTATCCTTGTATTCCATTATTTGGTTATTAAACGGCTGGTTAGAGTCTTGTTCATTACTTCCCGTGCTTCTTAGCCTGCCCATGCCAGTCCTTGCTGTGCGTAGCTCATCTTCAGTTTAAAACTGATTTAGGTTCTTGCGCTAACCTATTGCATAACATTGCAAGCTCTTAGGCCAAACACGACGACTTGGAAGAAGTAACAGATGTTAGCAGTTGCATAATAGCAAGTAAGAGGCGGCCGGCTGTTATGTTGTACAGTTGTGTGATCAAAAGGTTTTAATTTAAGTTGACCCCTCTGTCTCAGTTGTATCCCAAGGCTGCCTCACAGCTGGAGCTGACTAAACACAGGCCTTCATCACTTTACAGGTCTGCTAGATGGAGAAATAGACGAGCATATTAGCCCTGAATACACTAGTCCCTTAAGAAAATAGACTGTAGCGTGGAAACAAGCTCGATGTATGTCAGTATGTGAACAGCCCTATCAGTATGTTACCGGTCATATCCATGAAATATAAAGATATGCTGAGATAATTTGACAGCACTTATACCTCACGTGCAGTGGTGGTAATCACCAATTCCAGTGTTTGAATATATAAAGGGCATTACCAAATATATCTTACTATATTTGCATTTAAAATTTTAATATGATGCAAAGAAATACAAATTGTCTACGGTGCATTGTGGGGTAAAGTTATTGCAAAATTACACTGGCCTTGATACCCGTTGGCAGTTTACATTACAGAACAATAGCAATTTTCAATTGAGGGCAAGATCTTGTTGTATGTTAACACAGAAAACGATTACTTAGATAAAATTAAACTGATAAAACAAACGTAAATCCTTTTTTGATATAGTCAAAGCCCTCTGACTAGGCAGCCTTAAGTAGATATTCACCTCAAATGAAACTAATTTGGATATGACATTTTAATTGGAACACGATTCCCATTAATTGGAAAAATTAGAGGGTGTCTTTTGGGGGAAAAGGTAGTCTCTCAGAATCTCATTTGGAATTCACAGTTTCAATTTAAAATTCACTGTACATTTTGTGTGGCAAGCTGTCAGAGGATGTGCGAGTGCTGTGTTAGGGCTCTAGGTCTCTGTAGGACTCAAGGCTCACATTGTCTTCATTATAAGAGATTAAGGACTAGGTCAATTCAGTATGCTTCATTGGATTTAACTGCCTGTATTGTCTTATGAAATGGCTTCATCTTCATCTGTTCAGGATATGTGGGTCTGGGTGGTCACCCTGCAAATATAGCATTAGCGGTCACATTTTTAAACATGTTTGCGGGTCTGATTACTGTATGTACCGGTGTGGGTCAGGGTAGGATCTTTTTAAAGGTGGCTTTGTTTGGGTTCTTGCTGTGTGTGTGTGTGAACGTGTGTGTTCACTCTGTTTGCTGTTTATCCTGATGAACTGTCTGATTAACAACAAAAAGGGTTTCAGCCTGCAGCGTCAACCGTGAGCAATTAAGCATGATGAAAAATCTAGAAATTAGTCCCGCCGAACACATATGGTGACATTTGCTTAAATAAAAAACTTGGCATATGTGGCCTTGGTTGTTCCGGCACGTATGTATATAGGCTGCAGCGTGGGTTCGAGTCCAGCCCACAGCTGTTTTAGCCAAAACTCCTGCATAAAATGCCTGATACATTATGCATCTTAAAAATAGAAAAAACATGTTTGACGTAACATTGTACTTTTTAAGTTTGGCTTGTTGACAGTACATGCTTCTGAGCAGTGTTTGGTTCAAGAAGTAATATGTTATATAGTTCAAACAATTTGAATTGCAGTTACCTTCTACTGTCTTACTTATTTACATAGACTAGATGTTTAATAAATCTGTATTATTATTTCAGATTTTCATGTTAATTGGTTATAACGAGACATATGGGAGTCTGTCCGGAGAGAGTTGACACTAACAATCAAATGTGATAATTAGTTAAATCATTTGTGAAAATATAACATTCCAGGGCAGGCATGTACCTGTTTGTTGGTGCAGACAGTTGTCTTGTATTTAATTCCGTCATCCGCTCCATCTTATAGCCGGCTATTTTTCCTGGATTAGAGCTAGGAGACGACTGGCTGTGATAAGGGCCCAGATCCTGTTTGGCTAGGTGGTTTCCGATAGTTGTGATTAGAGCCTGAAGGAGTCTGCTCCGGGAGTGTGTGGGGGTAGAAGGGGGCAGTGGTGTCATCCAGGGGAGTTGGTGGCATCGGAGGGGCTTGACAAGGGGTTCATGTGGCCCACCCTGGAGGGACGATGAGCCACTGCCTCCCTCTGTTTCGGTACCCCAACCTGCCATGCCTGTCTGGACCATCTGCAGCCCATCCGCCTGCTGCACCAGACCCTGCCGGGATGGACCCGACACGTAGAGGCTGGCCACCACCAGCTGTGTTGTCCTGTTTTCTCGCCCCCCCCTTGTTTATTGTTGGATGTCGTTAGTTTGTGCGGTGTTTCATTGGAATTAAACTTACCTGGTATTGGACATCTCTGCTCTGCCTGTGCTTACTTCCTACCCCTGCACATATATCACAACTTCATTTAATATCTTAAAGTGTTCATGTTATTTGTCGTTTCGTGCTTTCAGCAGAATAACACATACAGTAGTGTAACAGTGTGCTGTGCTGGACAATATTTTTTAGAAGTACTTTCTCTGAGGTCATAATAAAATTAAATAAATTGAGAAACATTTATGAGAACTTTTGACAGCATTCAATTGTGTAATAAAATATAACAGTAAATAACTGTTTGCTTTTATTATGTTGGTTTTTATGGCTGTTGTTTCAGTCCCAAAAACAATTCTTACTTCAACCTCTGCTTAAGGACACTACAGAGTATAGATTGTCATGATGGGATTCCAAGAAGAGAAACCCGGGTCAATCATTTGCTCACGGTGATTTCCTTCAATACATCCCAAATTAGTTCTTTGTAGCAAAACCGAGATTGCCAAGTGGAGGCCTGATTGTAGTGCATAGTAGCGGAACAAGGAGGGGTGTGGATGGGGGAGTGATGAGGGAGAAGGGTCTCATACACACAGGAGGGGCCAGAGGGAGAAGGGTCCCCCATGCTTGTCAGAGTTTGAGTAAGTTGGAAAATTGATGAAGCCCACGGGCAGTACTGCTAATTTTAGTTTAAATCACCTAAGTGGTTTGGCTAATGTATCCATCCTCCTTTGCCTTTCTCTCCCTCCTCGTCTTGCCTCCCAAATCTGTCTACAGAGCATGTAGGTACCAGGAGGGTACAGTGGGAACAAGGTAGTTTATGCAGCCGCAGAACTAGGGTTTCACCATACTACTGTGTAACACTACCAGTATTATTTAGGTCTTATCATTATAACAATAGTCATGCTGTTATCGTAGCTTGCTAAATGCATCATTAGGCAGGCTTTGATAAAAAGGCAATGTGAAACAGCCAGATAAATGGATACATGCGTAGACATAGACTAGCTTTTGTTCGTTAGAATATTTTGAAAGAAAAAAAGTTAATTATGCAAGCAAACTGGTTACCTCGCTTCGTGACATCAGGGCTGAAATATGAAATATGTTGTTTGCATACGTTTTAAGCCTTTATTATAACCACATTTTGATAGAATCAGTGTTTTAAAAAGCAGAAATTATAGAAGAGAACAATATTTTAGTTTATAAAACAAATTTTCATTGTTTTGTGTTTGGATGGAAATAAGATTCTTAAATCTTGTGAAGTATATGTTTTTTGTGAAGCCTTTTCGTGAACCCGAGGACAGTTATGCACTGTCACGGGTGTGGTGATTGTAGGAACCAAATGCAGACATTTGAACTAATAAGTGAATTTATTTAAACAAAACAAACACAAACTAAACACGATAAATCAAAGGTGCTGAAACAAGCAGCAAAAATAGAACAAAACAAATACCAACCGTGCCGGGACTTCATTTAAACAAGAGTATCCACAATGAGAAAACATCCGGTGACAGAAACAAAGGACATATAAACACACACACAAATTACAGAGTGCAAACAGGCTGCGGAAGGTCCGAAGTGATTAAAGTGTGCTTCAAAATAAAAGTGCACCCAAAAATCCCACCACCAACCGGCACCGTGCTACACTGGACGTTACATGCACATCATAAGCATTGAATTAGCATTGCTTCATTTATTCTTAATTTTTCAAAACCATCACATATTCTTTGAATTCCTCACTACAACACACACATTGCTTTTTCTCATTAATATAGTTTTTTAGATCTCACCTTGTATTTTGTTCTTTGATAAAACATTTTTTTTTATGGATGCTTAGTACATACAAGTTATAAAATGCCCATTAAAGACAGAGTTCAGTATAGATTATCTGAATAACTCCTATTAATTAAAAAGCTTGTACATTTGGTGTAGCTGCAATGTACTTGTTTGTAGGTTTTTTGGAAAAGAATGTCCTTGAAATTCCAGTGAGGAATATGAGGGGAATTTCAGGGTCATGTTTTTTGGTTAATTAGAATGTTCATTACATTTTTCAATGAAATATGTTTTTATTTTTTGCAGAAAATATGAAATGCATTCCTATGATCAAGAGGAACTGAGCAGGTGTTTTCAATATGCTGTTATTTCAACAAGGAGAAAACATGCAAATTGTCAGCAAAATTGTTAGACATCAGGAAATATACAGATTATTTGTCTTCAAAGTCATTACTTACAGGGAGACAAATCAACTTTGTTGTCATATCTAAATTCAGTTCCTGTAGTGCTCACCAAAAGTCAAGAGCAGTAGTGTAGCTGAGTTATAAACCAAACTGCTAATTTAATTGCTAAGCCCTAATCTACTGGGCTGTTATGGGCACACAAAGTAAAGGAAAAACATTGTCATTTCGGCTGTGTTACTTGAAAGATTAGTAGCTTACACCCCAAATGTGCTTTGTACCTCTGATCTGTGCAACCATACACTCATGAACTGTCAAAGGAAAGAAAGGATAAAAGACAAATGTATCAGCATAAAAATCAGAAGCTTATTTGTTAAACAATTCTGAATGGAAACATTTTTATTTCACTTTGTTTAGCATTTTAATTGATGGGGGAAGGGTGCGGGGATTTCTGCAGTTGCACCCCTGTACTGTACGTGGTCTTTGAAATGCCACAAACAACACAACACCAAGCCGTGCCTGTTCCATCTAAAATATAATACAATTACCGTTACAAATTGCCTGTCCACACTTTTAATCAGTAATGTGACTTTTGGATTTGTTAAGTATCCAAATAATATCTGCTTCCAAATATCTTTTAGTTAGAAATCAGATAGCAATAGTAAGATTTTAGCGGTGAGGTCTGCGACACCCATGGGAGAGGAAGCTAAGCTCCGCCCCAGAGTCATTGTAATTTCAGAGTTTTATTTTAACATGACAACCGCGTTTCTTAAAATGGAAAACAGTCCTTATTTGGCAACTGTGGAAATATGACAAAATGAACAACTTACAGATGGTATCTTATTCTCTAGTGGAATCAGGGACGTTCACAAGGGGGAGGGGGGGGGGGTTAAATTTGCCCAGGCAACTGCCCGTGTGCCCTTCCATGACTGAGGGTGAAACGTTCGGTGGTTTGCCCTTTTTTCAGGTCAGAGCAATGACCCCTCATCATTCCTGTGCGCGTCCCTGAGTGGAAGGATTAAATTGTAAGCATTTAGAGTAACATTTCAATTAACATATCAAATCATCATTACAATAATTTGTTGGTATAAAAGCTAAAATGTACCCCAGATTGTACTCTATTATTGTAAATAGAGTAAATAGGTTGACTGGCCCTCTGCTATTGCATTGAGCCAAATAACTCCATTGACCTTTATGATACAGCACTGACTTGCATGCATTATTGCTAATTATTAAAAACTTGTTTAAACCCTGAATGCTGACTGGCTGGTAGCTGTGGTAAATGAGGTTTGATACCATGGGTATGACCATTTTTTTTTTGTTATCTTGCAATATTACAGAAAAAATATATATATATATTGTCAAACGTGATCATATTTGAAGGAATATTTAGTAGTTAAAAAACTTTATTATTATTTTCTCATCACCTATCAGAAATCGTAACTGCCAAACAATTTAGAAGCAGAGGTTTGATTTAGGATTAAAATGTATCTATGAAATGATTTTTGCCCATCTACAATACTTCCTGTCCTCTCTAAGAAAATGTATAGCACAGAACGATATATTTGTAGAATTGTGTGCAAGACCGCAATTGTGGGTTTTATAAACTAAGCAACTGGTCAAACTGAAGAACAAGGGGCTTATAGATTGTCTTTATCACAGAAATAAACCTCAGCATTTTAATTTCTTCATAAAAAAGAATGTATTAAACAATTAAACAATCCTTGTTTACTTATTTAATATCACAGCTTAAGGTTTAGCTACATATCTTGCTTTGCCGATGTCCATAAGACTTTGTCTTTGAGCTTGTAGTGTGAAGTTGTACAGCGATTTGTGACATCCATTATGTCTGTCTGAACAGGACAATAGTGAGATAGAGGATAGGCTAAATTCGAGTGAATTGTGCAGAGAACAAGATGCAGAGTGTCGAGGGCCCTGCTTGAGTCATTTAGTGATGATCTAATAATGACTTCCACAGATGGGCTTGTTGGCTGGAGCGCTCTGCTGAGTCCACAGTGCAAGCACGCGGTAGAGAGTGTCAAGTCGTCTCTCGTGCAGGATCAACTCCAGGCTCTGGGAATGGATGCCGTCTGGCAGGAACACTGGCAGCCGCCCCATCAGACGCCCGCCTGGCTTCTCTACCCTAGCCTGCCTAGTGCCTCCAGTACCTGGGCTGGAGCCTAGCCAGGGTTAATTATAGTTGAGCTCGGGAGTCTTACGTCACAGAGGATAGCAGTCAGAATATTGTCATACTGCCATGTCCTATCCAGCAATGACAAGAGGAAACCAACGCTCCTCGGCACATCCTAAGTTTGAGCAGACTCTCTGTGTCATACCGTAAATGTGTCAGGGAAAGAGATGACGTTTCTTTAGACAAGGTAAAGGTGTTGCTCTTTGAAGCTACGCCCAAAAAAATCTAAGATAAAATATATAACCAACCAATGTGTGTCAATATCAACTTGCTGTTCTAAGAAGTAAAATACGGTACCATAGCTTGTTTTACATGGACCAGTTTGTAGTCACGCTGGTGGAGACTGCCCTAGAAATATAGAACAATTTATGTTGTGAAAGTTTTCTCCTCATCTAGTTATTTTTACGATGCCCCATTTCCGCCATTGTTGCGGCATTGTTTTGACCTTGCATGGAGCAATTTTCCCCAAGTCAAATTAGTTTTCACCATTCAAAGAAATGTTCTAATGAAATGGTTTGACGGTCTTGCCAGGGAAATGGGAAGACATGGAAGGCCATGACACTGGGGTTAATAATATTCCTCCTCTTCAACAAGTACCTTGGGATCTTAAGTGTCCTTGAAACCAGACGAAATCCCACTGACGTCCGACCAGCACCTCTAAGCGATGCTGTGCAGCACTCGCGGGTTTAAGCCGTCCGCATTCACATTATTCTTTCACACCTATACACATTATCACATCATTTAAAACCTACAGCAAATTAGACAGTTCCGTTGCGAAACCATTTTTTTCATTCATTTTAATATGCGGTATTTACAAGGCTAACAAATATTTGTTTATTAAAAATTTTTTCTGGGCATTGATAAGGTTATCCTATTTGCTTTACAATGGCAACAAATAAATAACAGTTTGTCAGTGTTATGCATTCAGTAGAAGACAATGCAATGCAGCCTTTATGCAAGTCAATGAGCACCTGGAGCATTGGTCCCAGAGCCCACTGTCTGCGTGGCCAGGGAGAAGTGAAGCACCCCAGCAAGGTCTCACAACCCAAGGAGGCTCAGTGTGGAGTGTAGCATGAGACAACCCGGCCCGTCGAGGATTACACCACCTGTTAGTTTTCCTTCTCCTCAGCAGCGGAGATCTTAAATGCCTCACTGTGCCTGGCCCGCGGGGAATAGGGCGTTAGATACAACAAAAAAGGTGACTGAGGAGTTCTGGGTTGGGGGATGATGATTAATTCATCTGAACTCCTTTAAATTCCAACATGGCCATATGGGGTTACAGATCTTCCTCTAGGGAGCAATTTTAATGCATAGAACAATTCAGACACACAACTGTTTTTCTTCTTTTTAAAGCCTTGCTGCTAGAAAATAAAGACAATATATACAGTACAGTGCAGCTGGTGGACACGGGGAACAGAAATGTGGACATTTGGGGGGAGTAGATCAGCCAACAAACAATATACATCTGTAAACCGTCTGTATTAGAATAATCTGCAGTAATGTAGGGACATTGTTATAGAGATATTGGAGTAGCAAGAGTTTTTGGGCTGATGACTACAAAATGTATACATTTCACCATGAGGTACATTACAATCTTGATCTATGTGGTCTCTTTAATTCGCTGCCAGGAAGTTCCTCTAAATGTCAGTGTGAGAAAGCACCAATTGGAACAAAGCTGCCCCCCCTCTGAGCAAATTAGCTCGGAGTTTGCGGAAGGATTCTGATGCCTTTCGTCCATCTCACAGAGTGCAGACGAGTCAAACTACAGGAAACAAAGTTTGCACTCAAAGAGTGGATAGGAGGAAGGGTAAATGGGACAAGATTTTAGGTTGGTGTGGGTCTGTGAAGCGAGCGGACACAGTGATGAGGATGTGAATAGATGGTCTAAAATAAGAAGTAGCCCCTTGGTCAAAGCGGTGGCAGATGGAGGTTCAAAGAATGAAATGATGCCAGCATTCTTGGTGTAGTCCAGTGCCAGCACGGCACTCTGCTGTGGAACACTAGAAAAAACAATACGGGCAATGTGAGAAGACAGCCGCTTTAACTCTGTAGCCTTACGAGAACCCCGAAAATCTGTTAACATGTTCCTAGAACATCCAGAGGTTTTGTCATGGTCTCCTGGATGTCTTTAGGATATCCTGTTTGCTTGGTTAAGGGAGATTGCGAAACAATGATCATACACAGCTCTTATGGTATACCAATACATGGCAATATATGAAGGTGGCAAAAAAAATCACATAAACAGAAATGATTAAGATTAAGGAATATACATTGCTTTATTTAACCGTGTTTTACAAGGTAAGCAGAATCTCAGTTACCATGATGACCTGGCCAAACGTATAACAGTTCCAATTTAACACGTAGTCACACATAAATACAAAGAACACAATGTACAATGAAACTAGGTGGGAGATGTATATATTTAATAAATTACACCAATTAGTTACACCATGGAAGGTGATACAAATATACAGAAAGATAAGGTGGATTGTTGCCCAACATATGAGGCAATATACATTCTATTATGAGTGCAGTTTTAGTTTTTGTTACTTTAGAAACTTTGTAGAAAGTATGTATAGAAAGTTTGGAGGTGCTGCTAATGACTTTGGGTGTCCCAGTGGAAAGCCTCCTTTTATACCAGACAGTCTAACTGTGTGTTGGGGAAGGGAAGTGAGAGCCGAGCAGTGTGATCCACTAGTTAATAAATCATGCCAGATGAGTTTATCATGGAGATACAGAAGCTCCTCCGGGTCCCTGGCTAACACTCGCTACAGTATCCGGGAGCTGGTACAACACATGATAAAAGGCCTCTGTCACATGCATCACTTTTATAGCCTGTAACTTTTTTAACTTCAATGTCGTCAATGTGGTGGGCTGAGTGGTTGTTTATCAAGCAGCCCACTGTCGAGTGATGTAGAGAGGAGGCAGCTAAAGGGTCAGACTAGACATTTGTAAGGGATTTGTTTAGAAATTCAGTGGTGCTCTATACATCAAAAACAGGAGCCTCTCCAGTTTGATTATCTGCTGGCAACAATGGTTAATTATTCCTGTTTACTCTAATTTGGTTCTTGGTTGAGTATGTGTTAGTATAAATTGAGATAGAGTTGCTCTTCAGGGGCAATGATTGTATCAGAATCTCCTTGGCATTTAGTGAAGATCATCTTATCAACACCCCAGATGATCCAGCTCATCACCCCAGCATAGAAAGTATCTTTGGATATGCTTTGAAGTGTAATTTTGTATTGTTTATAATGCGAATTTACTGTGGGTCTTCCCTGAAACAGAGTTATTTTAATGCAAAACAATTGTGTTTCAAATAAATGCAAAAACCAACAATGTCCCATTCCTTCAGTTGCAAGCCTGGTATCTTTTCTCTTAACTTCTATTAACTGGAGAACAAATGTTGGTTGGAATTCAATTGTTGTTAGATGTCCCAAAAGTTTTAAGTCACCTGATCAAAAAACATTTATCTGAGTAATAACTGTTTATTGTTTTTTGAAAAACCATACATAATATTTATTGCATTTTATATGTCATCCTGTGAATTGTTCTTGTAGTATTTTCAATAACACTTCTTTTGGGTGAGTTTTGCAAGGGTGAGTATCCCCCACACTGCCCGGGCATGGTGCTCTGAAAAGTCAGTTGAAAAAGCACTTCGCATCTCTTGCTAGATTTCTTGCTGATATTTGTTCCCTAAAAATACAAATGAATGCATTATTAGCTAAATAAAAGACTACTTTAAATGATCGCCTAATTATAAAACTGCTGATCCTCTCAATGTCTGTACATCAACCTCATTGCACTTGTTTTTTTATCAATTATCGATACATTTTTTGCAGGTATCACGCATACTCAATAATAGCTTGATCAACAAAGAAATATTCAAAACGTAATTGAAACTCCCTAAATCAAATAGATGTTGCGTGTGTTGTATGCGCAGAGTGGATTGGGGTGAGTTATGCTGGTAGTATGATTTTTCTTTTTGGCACATGGAACCTTCTGTCACCCCTTCTTTCAATCAATCAAAGGCATTTTATAAAGCCTTTTTCACATCAGCAATGTTACAATTCACCCAGCCTGGAACGCCAAAGTGCAATGGAATGGTCAGGTATCGCCGGCTGATTGTTCTGCAACTCAACCGGGAGGACTTCAGACAAAAACAGCTACGAGTCTTCCAGGCCTGGTATTATTCACAACCGGGAGGACTTCAGACAAAGACAGCTACGAGTCTTCCAGGCCTGGTAGTCTTCACAACCAGGAGTACTTCAGACAAAGACAGCTACGAGTCTTCCAGGCCTGGTAGTCTTCACAACAAGGAGGACTTCAGACAAAGACAGCTACGAGTCTTCCAGGCCTGGTAGTCTTCACAACCAGGAGGACTTCAGACAAAGACAGCTACGAGTCTTCCAGGCCTGGTAGTCTTCACAACCAGGAGGACTTCAGACAAAGACAGCTACGAGTCTTCCAGGCCTGGTAGTCTTCACAACCAGGAGTACTTCAGACAAAGACAGCTACGAGTCTTCCAGGCCTGGTAGTCTTCACAACCAGGAGTACTTCAGACAAAGACAGCTACGAGTCTTCCAGGCCTGGTAGTATTCACAACCGGGAGGACTTCAGACAAAAACAGCTACGAGTATTCCAGGCCCGGTAGTCTTCAGTACTCAATAGATCTGCGAAAACATTCTATCACTCTTTAGCACATGGTTCTGTACACTCAGTTCTTCGTAGTCGATTTTTTTTTTTACTTATTCTAGTAATGAGATGAAGTAGAGTACATAAGGAGCTTTGGAATACAATTCACAAAATGTTCAGGATGCCAAAGACCAGTGCTGGTTTCTCATTAGCAGATACAATATATCCAATACATGAGTTAAAGCCTGCGTTGGTCTTTTTGGTTGCTCTTCAAAAGCTCCCATATGTATAACCATCAAGTAGCTGTGCCTGCTTGCAACACCCTTGTGTGCATTCAGTGGAACTTGCTAAGTTAACCGCAACAGAGCAAATGTAGAAATATGTAGCTAAACTTGACAGGATCAAACACAGTGGTGAATGTACAGATGCTGGCCAGTGTTCTGAGTGTACTGAATTATTCATGTTCTTCAACATGGGGTGCCTAATGAGAGTCTGGTGGCTAATATTGGATGTCGAGTTGTAGAATTCTCAGAATGACCCAAAAAAGAGCAGTAGGGATCTCCTGCATTCCTTTCTATCTGCTCGAGACATGACAACTAATTCAGGCCTCATTGTATCAGCTCTGATTTTGAAGAAATATTATTTCTTCCCTCCTTGAATCTGTATGATTCTCCTAGTTGACATGTAAGGTGGACTTGTCTCCTAGTCAATACTTAATGTTTTCCCTTTTTCATATGTGATTGGCAATCTCATGCCGACCAAAGCCACATGAATGAGCCATAAATGTAGCGCGAATACTACAGACAATCATTTACACTGAAGAAACCTTGGCAAAGTAATATGGTCGATTTACTATTTAAATTGGAGATTCACTGAAGTAAATATCAGATTACAAAATGTAGGCCAGTCAACCAAGTTTGGGAATGTGTTTGGGAATTTCGATTTCACTAAGTGAAAAGTGACAATACTCCACAAATGGAAGGATATCTCCTGATATAGAGTAGGCATTAGAACCTAGAGGTGTTTCAAACAGGACCTGTGGTTAAATACCAAGTTTTCCACTATAGTATCATTGTTATAAGCCACTGCAAAAATTAGGATTGTCACTCCAGGACGTGGTTTTCAACAAGCACTCTTCTAACCAAAGCCTGAGAAGCCCTGCATCCAAGCCTGCTAGTAACTCCACACATACCTTGAAGAATAAGCAACAAGGCTACGCTGCTTCTAAACATGTCTTTAATCCAAAGTGGCAATAACACATTCAGACTGAAGGGCCTCAATTAGAGACTTTTAAACTGAGTAATTAGTGTCTCAAATTGCCTTTGGAAATGTTCATATTAGCAGAGCCTTGCACTGTCTGTGCAGTAGTGTGGGGGCATTGGTTCAAAGGTAACGGAGAGGCTGTGCCATGCATTTCTCACCTCCCCACCCCGGGCCTGCCTCACATCCTCTCTGAGACGCTGCAGCTGCAGTCAGTCTATGCAGTTGTGTAAGCACCGTGTACGGTCTAACAGCAATACAAGCCACACGCTACACCAAACCATATACAAATGGAGTTCGGCCTAATCTAGACATAATGGGCTCGTGTATACATCTATGTGTAACCTTTCGTCCTTTTTTAGAGGTGTTTATGAATCAGCTCAGAGATGTCGTCGCTGTGATGACCGCTGTTTTATGGTTGTATCAAGATAATAGGATAATGGTGGTATTGCAGCAGAACGAGAGACCCACCAGAAATATTGGATGGTCGCCAGGTGCCCATTGAACTACAACTGCTATGCCCAGTAGTCTAACTGTGTCAGACTACTAAGAGTCATAACTCGTCTCTAATTTTTAACATGTCAACTCCATTATTACTTTTCCGAAAGAACAAGCAGCCATCCGTTCGCCACTGCATCTCAAAGGAAACCTTCCTGCCTTCACGTCTACAGTCACCTGCCAAGACCTTTGCATAGCCAGCCACATTACTCTACTGTTAGCCGGCCTGATGTAGACCAGCGATAGCTCCATAGCCCCAGTGCCCCTGATGGTAAGGGCAAGAGGAGTCATCACAGACACCCTGTTCAGAGAGCAAAGAGTTGTCTTAGTCAGAGGGCCTGGCCAAGAAACCAAGGCTCATTCCAGTCTCCCTGCCTTATGAATGTTTCAGTGGAGCACTGCTGCGTGTGAAGCTTGCTTAGAGAGCCTGGTTTAATCCTTCTCTCCCCTGGTCCCTGCCCAGCTACGGCACACTGCTGCCAGCTTGGCTGCCACAGAAGCTCATGTAGGGGGCCGAGATGTGGTCAAGCAGATGCAGATATTGAACTTCCTAAGGGCCAGCCTATCGCTGCTCTCCCCCAGTGCGTGAGATAGGCAGGTGGGATTAGAGCACAAAAGCATCAGCCTCTTCTACTCTGACTCTTAACAACCCCCATATTGGAATCCGGTCAGTGAGATGCTTTGTCTTTGGCATTAGCATTTTGTAGTGGCTTGTGTGTTAAGTGCTTGGAATCATTTTGGGATTTCTAACTCTGACAGACCTTCCTAGAAATATAGCAGCATTAAATTGTGTAATTTATACATGAGGAAAATAATTAAATAACTTAATCAATAAAAAAACACAAAAAATTAAAGTGATATTGACTGGGGCCTCTCATTTTCCCTTAGTGTTCGCTGACAATATGACAATATATTTCCAAAAAAGGTTGTTTGTGTCTGGCTGCTGCCTACTTGGTGACTCAGCAAAGGTACATTTGCATAACTATCACTTTAATTGAAGAATGCAGACATAATTGGTAATTTTACTGTATTCTAGTAATGTAATGTAGTCCATACTACATTCCATACTACATTTATTACACAAGTATGAAATGTTGTTAAGTAAACAAATTGCCAGCACATGTTTTTATCTTGCTGGTAAACCTAGTCGATTAATCTTGGCAGGTCCACCATTGGCAATTTGTTCTCTTTACAGATAAAATCAGGTTCACGCTGAGCACATGTGGAGACGCTGTGGTGAATGTTATGCTGCCTGCCACACCATCCAGCATGACTGGTTTGGTGGTGGGTCAGTGTTGGTCAGGGGTGGAATATCCTTCGAGGGTCACATAGACCTCGCGATCCTCAGACTCATCGCCAGGTCTCACATGGTTCCACATGTTGCCAAAGTGTGTAGGTAGTTCTTGGTTGACGAAGGCATTGATGCCATTGACTGGCCCTCATGTTCCCTACACCTGAATCCAACTGAGAACCTCTGTGACGTTGTGTATCAGTGTATCTGCCAACGCCAAGTAGCGCCACAGTCTGTCCAGGGGCTCTCCGATGCCCTGATCCTGATCTGGGAGGAGATCCCCAGGACACTATCTATTGTCAGTATCAGGAGCATGTCCACAAGTTGTCAGGAGTGCATACATGCACATGGGGGCCTTACACACTACGGACTGACATTATGAGTTGCCGTGATGAAAATCAAGCCAGTTGAAAAATCCTGTGATTGCAATTGTTTTCTTTTAGTTGGAATTCCATTCCTTATTGATGGAATTGTATCATACCTTATTGTTATTAACAACGCTTCATGTTAGTAAGACAGTAAGATTCCTATTTAGCTCAGTAAAAAAGCAGTATAAAAGCAAGTCGCTGGCAATCCCATTAACCATGAATCATTGTAAAATGTGTTGTATCCTAACCATTCAAGCAGATTGCTCACTCAGGCTAGCAATATGTAAACCACCTCAAAGCTAACATAGCAACCCAGAATCCAGTGTGTAGACTAATGCTAGCATACTAGTAATTGTAAACACAAAAGTTGAGAGGAATCGGCACATCTGATCAAAACAAATTTAATTAGAATAAGGGGACATGAAATGGAACATGCAGAGAACCCATGAATGTTTAGAAGACTTTCTTGCTATCCAGGATAGGGCAATGAAAAAAACTTAGACACTGCTACAGTATTTAATCACATTTCCCAAACAGGTTTTAGGGATGTTTGTTTGCAACAAATCATTAATACCACAGCAGCATGCAAGAAGCATTGCATTGCAAAAAACAATACCCCATCAGTAAAGAGGCCATGGCTGCAACTAAGGTAGTTATTGGAGATTTCCCTAACATGGGTGTTGTGGAATATTATGTGTCATATAGCATTTTTCACATATTGCAACCACGACTCAAAGTACTTCCATGATTCTTTGCTGGCCAATGGTTTTCTGCTATTTTTCTGTCAGATTTCTTCCTAAACCTGGTAGTCAGTGGATGAAGTAGATAGATTTTAACATACAGTATGTCTGATAATGAGCTAGTCTGTAACGATTATATCCAGCACAGCACTGTCTGATGCTGGAGTTTGTATGTGAACACTTTTTTTGTCTTGAACGCAGCCCGGACTCACGTGACTGTTTACATGCACCTGTTTACACTTTGTCATTTGTGTGTTTGTATATATGTCCCGCTGTCTTGTCCCTCTGTGTCGTTCGTTGTTGCTGTTTTATGTGAGCACACGTCACGCTAGGTGGTTGCTGTTTATTTGTTGTAAGTACTCGTTGTTTTGTTAGTTTGTAATAAATCACCGTTTTCTTTAAAACAATGTCTGCTCATGGTTCATCACCACTCCACCGACGTGACATATTCATGACTTGTTGTCGAATCAGCAGTTGAATCTGCTTACATCTAGGAATGTTAACTTGCCATCTGCTTCATCAGAAACAAACATTTCAAATAGGCTAACTGAGCTGGTTTATTAGAAAATATTTGAGAATACTAAAATGGGTTAGCTAGCTAGCAAGGCAACTGCTGTGGCGTTTTCGTTGGGATGAGAAAACGTGTTATTTGCCTTTTCTTTTTAAATTACCCCTTATAGAAGTGGTTACCACTGGCTGTACATTTAAGGAGAGCTAATATTTCCACAATGCTTTCTTTGGTAAAATGGCTCAGCGTTGGTAAATGTATGCTTGTACTTCACACTACTTTCAGTGTGTCAAAACTTGTGTTGGGAATTATTGGAACCCTAGCTGCTAGTGCATGCATGTCTGTTAAAACCAAAGAGATATGTTACATAAAATGTATAATCCAATGTATATATTTTTTGGAGATAATGCAACATTGTTGCTTATGTTTTCATACCTCTACCCACCCACCTACTGTATTCACACACTCTGTCTCCACTGTAGTAGGGGTTGGAGAGATGCGAAGGTGATGTGCCTTTGTGAACAAAGCAGGCAACGCATGGTGTACCATCTGGGCTTTACGGTGCAATGACAGTAGAAAAACATTTGAGCCCCGCTCACCCATGCTGTATTCATCTTTAAGACTTCAGCTGGGGCCCTCACAGTCAAATTCTCCACTACTAAACAATTAACTGAGAGACTGTGAACTATAATTAATGTAATTAATATTTTGTGTGGAAGAATTAGAAAAAATACAAAGCTATTCTAAATTGACTGAGGCTTTGGGCTCATGTCAGAGCTAGCTCACTTTATCTGCAACACTTTATACAGTATGAAGCATAGCATTTTAACGTGTTTTGAGACAGTCTTAATATGTAATAACAGCTGTCATAACTTGCAGTAACCTGTTCATTTTGTCATATCGTTATGACAATCATATGGAGACTTATATTGTTATGACAATCATATGGAGACTTAACATTTTTGTTATATTATTTAAGGGGCATTTCACATACATTACACAACATATCTAAGCTGCTGAATATATTAATTAACAATGTTAGAAATGTAACATTTTAATCTTAAAAACAACCTGTTATCAACACAATCTAGAATATGAAAATTGCGCAATCCAGTAATATCGACTTCCTCTTTATTTCTCTCTTGATAGAATACTACAATATCCAGCCTTCATTGTAAATATAAATTTGTTTCCTGTTATTATGCACTAAAGATGTTGTTGTCCATGACACAAGTTAGAAATCAATCACATCCACAATCCGATTTTTCAAAGAAAAAACACATTATTTTTAAACCTGTTTTTGGGGGGCAGAACTTGGTCGGAGTTGGAAGCAAATCCCTCCAGAGTTTTCTGTTTTTAGATAATAGAAAATGATGTCAAAATTATTACGAAATGAAATAATGTCACGTATAAAATATAACTTACCCTTCCATACACATTCTGAAATACTGAGTGTTGTTTAACACACAAAGTCAATTCCCACTCTCCTTCAGGCCAATTATGTGTGACACAAATTTCACTGACCTAGAATTTTCTCAAACATGATACAAACCACCTAAGGGTCCCCCAGGGTGAAATGCCCCTTAAAGGATGATTGTGACAGCTACATAAATGTCATAACCGCTAAACCTAATACATAAAGCAAACCATTTAATTACATGAAAATTGTAGTGTGTTTATCCAGTAATGTATCCAGCATATTGTTTTCATTTTATTTTTGTGCAATGATGTGAGACGTGTAAAGGTACACACCCCAATGCTGTGCCTGACGAAAGTAGGAGCAGAGTTCAGGGGCAGGTCAAGACTTTTGGGACTGATCCTAAAATTATTCTGATAGTAATATCGTTCATTGTTCCAGAAGTGTTCCACATAGCTATTTGCTATTCCATGTAAGTGACACAGGATGCTCATAATGCCTCTTGACAAAAATGTGTATTCTGATTTTTAAAGTAAAGACACTAAGGATGTTAATAACACCTTTATGACTCTGTACTGCAAACACATACATAAGAACTAACATAGAATAACATGACCACATGCAAGGTTTATGTCACAATACAAGACAAAAGAGAGACAGACAGAGAAATCAAGTCGTTGTTGGGGTCTCCCCACTGGGTTTTGTCAATAGTTATCTTAAGAAATGTTTTCTTTGTAGAGGTCTCTGGAAAACCTTCAGATAGTTATGGTATTTTCTCATTTCTAATGTCCAAATCCTCAGGAGGAAAGAGATGGAAGACTAAAATGATGTGATATGCGCTATACATGAATCTAAGAGAGATAAAGATGTAAAGGAACACAGAACCAACTAAAAGCACTGCATAGCTCCTACAGGAGCTTTTGGTTTGTGAAATTTCCACCCTTGCAAAAAATAATGTAGTTCATCAGGCTGAATGCTGATGTACAGTAACTGCCCCCCAGATAGCAAACATGGCTCGCCAAGATTGGCCTTAGACAGAGTGATCATATTCACGCTTATAAACTTGGCTGTGCGTAAGAGATCAAATTGAAAATGTACTTGTATAAAACGGTGACACAGCAGCATACTGGATGTGCACATCAAATTCAGTTATATCATTTCCAGACCATCTGCTTAGAGAAGTGCTATATTTGTCTGTAGTTACATTTATGGTTAGCTAAAGACTAAATGTGCAGCTTTAAATCAGAGAGTACCACTGGAATCTTGCATTTGAGAACATATCCATCCTGAACAACTTTCTTACCCATGCACATCTGTAACACATCAACATATTCTAGCCAGAGCAGATGTGAGCTAACTTGCACTATCTACATAACAAGCATAGTAATATTTACGCCAGTTACTGTGTGTACTACACTAATGATAGTTCTCAAGTTCTCAGTTGTTTCTGGCCTTGTCAGGCTTTTAGTAGTATTATAAATGTTAGTTTAGCCCAATGTTTTTTAATTCTGGTCCTCCGGACCCAAAAAGGTTGCACGTTTTGTTTTTGCCCTAGTACTCACACACCTCTTTCAAACATTACCCTACGTCTACACACGTGATTGGCATAATCAACTTATCATCAAGCCTTAAGTTTGAATCAGGTGTGTGAGTGCTTGGGCAAAAGTAAAAACAAGCACACCTTTGGGATTAAGAAACACTGGTTTTGACTTGAAATTCTAATTGTATGCCAAAAACAAGTAAACTAACGGACATTAGATATGTTCCTGATACGGATTTGATCTGATCATTTCTGTGATCGGATATTTGCCCAAAACCTGACAATCTAACATCACTCGCACAGTGTTGTAGGTGCTCAATTTGACAATTCTGATGTAAACTGATGATGGGCATGTGGTAATTGGTTTATCATTGTGGAGAAGACAAGTAGCGTTAGATCACTTTAAGGACTTACTCCTTTTACTGCTTTTAGCTGGCTAGCTAAAATGACTTACCAATCTGCCTGATGATTGTTAGCCATCTAGCTAGCTAGTAACATTCCAGCCTTCTTAGAAATGTCGCAAGTAAACACAAACTTGCCAGCTAACATAACTTACACTTGCTATCTAAGCCAAATGTCAGCTAGCTACCTAACATTTAAGATAGCTACCTAACATTGAATACAAACAAGGCTACACTCCTGTTTTGCACAATGGCTGCTAGCTATATAAAATATGTTTTTTCATCTCTTTCAAGTAGGTAAGTAGCTAGTTAACTAACATTAGTTAGATATTGATCCATTATAATCTTGTAGAGAATCTTGTAATTACTAATTACACTTATTGGCAGAGTTGCAAAAAAAAAGTTGTAATGGCCAATATAAAGAAAAGATTTAGATCAAAGACAACGGACTGCAGAGAAACTGTCTAGAAGACCAGCAACCCCTGAGATGCCTCTTCACTGTTGACGTTGAGACTGGTGTTTTGTGGGTACTTATTAATGAATCTGCCAGTTGATGACCTGTGAGGACAGTCTGATGTATTTGTCCACTTGCTCAGTTGTGCACCTGGGCCTCCCATTCCTTTTTCTATTCTGGTTGCTGCAGATTGTTCTAAGAGATCTTCATTTTTTCACATGGAAAAGCCTTAATTTCTTACAACAAGAGTAGACTGATGAGTTTGAGAAGCACGTTTTTTGTTTCTTGCCATTTTTATTCTATAATTGAACGCACAAACTGAAGATGCAGAAGCTACTAAACTAGTCTAAAGGAAAGTATTGTTTCTTTAATATGTGCAACAGTATTCAGCAGTGCTATCATCTTTAAAGGCTTTTCTAATGATCAAGTAGCATTTTAAAATGATGAATTGTTGGAACACAGGAGTGATCATTGCGGATAATGGGCTGCTGTATGCCTAGGAAGATATTCCATTGAAACTCTTCTGTTTCCACCTACAATATCCATTTACAACATTAACAATGTCTGCAATGCTATTGAGACTGTTAGTAAAAGTAGTATCTTTATTCCTTTGATTGAGCCTAGTTGTTTTCCTCTGCCGAGGTTTGCTTATTTCCCAGTTTTTCTTGCCAGCGAACTATGGTGGGTTGATAGGGCCTTTGAAAGTGGCTGTAGTATCATATTTTTTGCCTGTATCTGCTGCACTAGGAGAACTGGCTAGCCTCTGATCAGCCTGAGCTTTGCCTGCAGTGAACTGGTACTCCCTCCATTCCACTTTCAAAGGTACAGAAGGCCCCTCATGCACCCGGTCTTTGATGTGCTCTCTGACACAAGAGTCACAGTACCGCCACCACATGCCTTTTGGCAGCAGACGAGAGCCAGCCAAAATCATGTTGAAAAAATGTGTACGATTTAATGGGCTAGTCACAATGCATTTATTTTAACACAGCTCATAATTACAGTTGCAGACCTACTTTCTCTGCCTGTTGATAATGTTTGTCAGGAAAAAATAAAGAAAGGATGATCTGGAGAAGATACGTTCTCTTGGTGTATTGAAGCCTACCGTGTACTTGATTACAGAGCTGAGCCTAGATTAGCAGGAAAACAATGGTTCCCACAAAATGGTATCCTCCACAATTATAGATTTGGTCTGGAATGATGCAATTCATCACAACAAGGGTTTATGTTTTAGCACAACTTGTTATGTATGTTAATAAAGCAGAGAGCAAGTGAAATCAAATGGATTACAGTGCAAGATCTATGAGTGCCTTCTGTGAATCTCAGAGGAGCATCTGTCTTAATGATTAATGCCAGCAGATATACCTTAGAGTATTAACAACTCAGGGTGTTAATGCCCTTCCAAATTTATAAGAATAATAAATTTCTTAAAAGATTATAAGTGAAATTTAAATATAGTTGAGAAAAGCACTTTTCTTCAGGCAAAATATTTTTTAAGACACCTGTAAACCTTTTTCAGATTAAAACTGAATTCAAGGCAAACATTTCTTTGACAAATACATGCAATGCCTCAACAGTAATGCAGTGTGAAACCCTTTGTTGTACATAATACAACAACTGTCAGTAGAATGCCTTCCTTCACATTGTAGGTATGTACAGTAGGTTTTGTTTGCTTGATTGGACCTGTGAATTGAGGCTTTAGTATCCTGACAAATACGCAAAACAATGCTGGACTAACATGCTGGTCAAATTTTGGATGATTTGGCAGCTGTGGTGTAGCCATATTAATGTGCCATTTTAGAGGTTTTGTTTTGTGTGTTTTATTTGTATTTATTAAAGGAACACTGAACACTACAGTTCCCCTCCAAAATATGTGGAGACAGGAATCAAATAAGGAGAGGAGATGATGTGACATACTTGACATACATGTTCAGGGATTTTTGTGAGTATTTTGTGTTTTTTCCCCAAAACATTGATTGCCCGTTTAAATAGCCTCTTATACAAGAACAGCAATAGACAAAACACTCAGACTTTTGCTCGATCATCATGGGCAGAACAAAGTGCTTGTTGTGCATGTTTTGTAGACTGTGTCCCAGCTGTGTTAATGTCAGGTTGAAAAACACTCGGGCTGACCAAAAGACAGGGCTGACGACTCCCCTGCCTCTACACCTTTCATCTAACATTATCAATATCTGTATTGTCAGTGCAGTTGCCAAAATGTAGCCAATTGTATAGTTATGACTCGTAATGATTCTGACAGCAAATGATGGGATCCATCACTCCACCACATCTATACAATCACTGTTATTAGGCTACCTTATATCCCCTGGACAGATAGGTGCTTTGCGGCGACCAGCTCATTGAAACCCTTTGGAACCAATTGTAGCAGAAAGGCAGTCTTGAAACGCCCCCAGTGGAGCAGTGAGGCTCATTAGTTAAATCCCCTCTGTAGGCTAATGCAGCCCTCTAGGAGAATCACATAAAGAGGTGGAAAGTAACACGTTTCCTTAACTCCTTCTTTGGTTTTGTTTCCCACATTTTTTTGCATGCATCAGCAGCTGAAAGGGTGATGCATATAGCCTGTTCTAAAAAAGCCCTTGGCAAACCTTTGCTGGGATAACAAAAAATCTGCATCATCTGGTCAACAGAGCACTGTATCTGGTATGATAAGAGTTTTAAAATTACATTTTATGTCAGAATGGATGTACTGTACTTATACAACCTCAAGAAAACTATTCTAACCTCTGGATCTGGTTTGTGCCACCTACAGGACATGTTTCAGCATGTTGGAGTAACCTGTCCGTGGCTCTTCCATTTGCATTGTAGTAGTTTGAGGTTTTCCTATTAGTAAATCAGTCAACAAATGTTTTATTATAAATTATTGAGGATCTGGAGGCCACAAAACAGGCAGGTCCCCACTTAACCAGAATTTATCTTTTTGGCACTTAGAGGAGGGGTTTGAGGGCTGTTATCTATGGTCTCCCCCTTGAACAAGTAAACAGCCTATTTATTATTAACTCAGGTTTAAGGTAGAGCATTAATCCTCACTGACAGTTTGCCTACTTGTTAAGGCAGCCCGTTCTTCTGCTGGCTGGAGCAGATAGGTTTTAGCTACTGCTTTCTCCAATGCACCTCAACTCACTAGATAAGCCTTGCTGGCTGAGACTCAATACTATGTATGAAATATGGTGAGTTATTGTCTGGGAATTATATATCAGTTTTAGCTTTCCATTGTATGTCAACATATTGTACATGAGCTGTTATGCTTGCAAAGGCATTTTATTAAACAACCTCCTTGCCGTTTGTTTCAAAATGTTTTGTTGTCTGTAGTGATCAGGAATGGGGATGTTTATGAATAACACATTACTTCTCTCCCGTTCTGTCCATGGCAGTAACACCTGCTCCTTGTCCCTGTGAGATATTCTATTAAATCAGGTGTTTAGTGAACTGAACTTCAGTCATGTATTTGTTTGAAGCACCTCCAAATTGGACAGAGTATTTGCCCCACTTTCCCCTTCTGTTGTACAACAGCTCATTCAGAGCAAGCTGCTGGAGAGCATGTCCTCACTGGAACCCAAACATCAAATCAAATATAAAGTGACTTTGTGTGCTTGTATGTGCACGGTTGATGGTGTAATATGATTTAAAACAATGGGTTTTATTTAATCCATGCATGTATCCCAAATGAGCCATGGCTAGAATATCATTGCTAGGGACTTCCAATTATTATTGACGTCCCTGGAGCAATTAGGGTTTGAGCAATTAGAGTGCCTCACTTGAAGATTGACATATTTCAGAGCAAGACAGACCTCTGTCAGGCACACGGCTCAAGCATGGGCTTTAATCCTCTTACTCCACCCGAACAGACCCTACCACTTTTGTCCTCTTACTCCACCCGAACAGACCCTACCACTTTCAGGTCTTGAGGGTCTGATATCAAACCTCATTGGAATGAAGACAGAGGTTATAATAATCCCCATCCTATGATCTCTCGCTACCTATATGCTTAAGCTGTCTTATTTCACTTGAGATGAGGAACCCAAGCAACACTGTAGAAACACCCAGTTCTCTTTGTCAGCTCTTTCAAACGTTCAATCCTAGAATGGTAGAGTCAATATAAAATGTATGATTATTCTTAGAAAGACACTCCTCTTTGGTGGTAGTTGTATCTGTCATAGTAGTATGAAGGATACCATCCCATTGAGTATGCACAGGGTTCCAACACCAGGAAATTCCATCAGGAGGTGGCATGGGTTGAAAAGACAGCGCAGACTTTGCAGTGAAACAAGGTTTTGCGTGAACACCCCCGACACATTTTTAGCATATAAATCAACCACAGCCTTTGGGAATCGCATATGAAGCTAAGAGAGGGAATCAAGAGTGGGAGAAAGGGAGAACTTCCAGACTTGAAGGCTCTGTCCCTTTTTGAGGAGTTGTAGCACTCCCTCTGTGACAGTGCCATCCCGGTATAAGGAGAAGAAAGGGAAAGGGTTGTTGTCGAAGCTGACAAAAGCTACAGTACAGTCCAGAGTGTGAAAAGCAGGGCTTAAAGTGTGCTCTTTTTTTATTGCATAACATACACACAGTTCCGGTTGTTATTGCTCTGTGATGTAAAACATGCGGTTCAATAACAATACCTATCAAAGCTGCATTATTACAATGTAGACTGCATATTTACTGTACGTAGGCTAAGTGAATATTGCAAGAAAAAGTGTTCAAACATGTAGTGTTCCCAACAGGGAAAATCCTAAGCAAGTCCATGAGACCAGGATAAAATCTCTTAAAGTTCTGAGGATGTCCTTACTGTTTTCAAGGCTGACATCCTGCAAATGCATTTCAGCACTTGAGTACAGAAATGAGGAGGACTAGAGGAGAGAAAGCACATATTTTAATGAACTACTCTAATTCCTCCATCACATGATTATAATGATGGAAATGTAACCAACTACTGCTGAGATAAATCTGTAGACATGAAAAGAACTGCATGAATTATAGCATGAAGATAATTCTATCATTCTTCTGATATTACAGTGATTTCTGCTCTTTTGGCTTTGAGTAAGAACTCTGCAATTACACAATAGAGCATCTGGTTCAATTAACCAAGTTTTTCCTACTGAAATGTACTTTCCTCTAAGCCACTAAACTAATAAATCTGCTCTTGTGTCTCAGCAAAATATATGGTCTTGTGCAAACAACTTCTACAAAAAAAAATATTTTCTGGTGGTTTTTCTGGACGTTAAAGTTAACTATTCATATGTCTTGGTACTGCAAGCTCCCTCTAAAGAAAAGGAAATATTGTGTGGAATCACCAGCCATCCAAACCAAATGGAATATCTTATTTTGTGGGCATGCTTAATTTGGATTAGCCATATGAGAGCAATTGGAAAGTATGAACTATAGACCAGATTCTTGTAACCATGTCCAGCTCAACTTTCAGCCCTCTCTAATAATATAGGCCTGACAAGAAGGAGAGAGATTGGAAAATATCTGTCTGGTCCTGCACACAAACACACTTACACAGCTCGAGCTACAACCATAGCCATGGCATTGCTCTGCCGATGTCTCAGGCAAGGTCAGAAAGAAGGCACTAGGACTTCCATTCACCTCTAACAGCCTGCTCCGCCCCTCACTGGTGGAGCCAGAACTACACTTAGCAGCTTAGGAGTGTGTATAAGAGTGCGAGAGACTGTGGCTTTGTGTGTTTGCGTCAGTGAGTGTGTGAGAGCCTGGTTATTCCAATCCTTTCCCTCGCTCCCCGACATAGAACCGGAGGTATTGGTGGTGCAGAGAGTAGTCCATACAAATTACTTAAATTACAGCTCTAGTTTGCACACCTAATAGCTACATCAGTTTGGGTCTGATGATTTGCCAATGTTCAAATTGTTGCTTTGTGTGACACTTGGTTTTGATAATTAATCTCTCATAAAGTCAGTTTAAGACGCACAATCATCTGTCATCCAAGGAGCCAGGAAAGTTAGGGGCAAGGAGCCAGGGAAGTCAGGGGCAAGGACCCGGGAAAGTCGGGGGCAAGGATTTGGGAAAGTCAGGGGCAAGGAGCCGGGAAAATCAGGGGCAAGGATTTGGCAAAGTCAGGGGCAAGGAGCCGGGAAAGTCAGATGCCAGCAGTTCTTGGTTGCTAAATATCTACGCAGTTTGAACAATGTTTGTTTGAAAGAGCAACTGACCACTAAACGGTCTAGGGAATCATTAGGTTTTATCCAAAATCGCATTTTTAGAGCTTGTTGACCAAAAGTAGAACTGTTGTTAAACTAGAGTTGGTTTGAATGTTTATTGCTGTAATTCAGCTAACTTCCACAAGATGGGAACACTTTAAGAATGTCCCCTTTAACAATATTGTTAACTGTCTCTTTTTCTAATATGTTTATTGTTGATAGATACACAATTGATACAATCTATATTGTTCGGTTCAATCGTGTTTGGTGATCTTTTATCTGTTAGATAAAGAGTAATCATGCTACTGCACATAATTGCTGCTTTTCAGCTAATAAAAATGCAGAAAGCATGTTTTTTCTATTCATTTTTTTGTAAAATTGGTGCGGCAGAGTAATAAACAAGGAATCCATGGTGTGACTAACTGACAGTAAGACAAATTTGTTGGTATCTGGCATTGACAGTGAGTGATAGGGTGCTAAATTGTCTGCTCTCATTACCTTTTGAAATTGAAATACATTTTGTGTCATATTGTCAGTATCCATGGCAACTCCATCCTTTAATCTCCCTGTAGCTAGGAAGAGGTTTTCAGTCCAGTAGTAAATTCTGGAAAACTGCCCCCTATGTAGTAAAGACCCTGCAGACACCTCAATTTAATTGCTACATTCTAAACCTATTATGTTGTTATTATGTTGGCAAAATAATAAGTAATTTTCTCTGGTCAGAAGATTCACACATTGTTACTAAGATATTGACCAGTGGGCAAACATGGACTCTAAACCTTGTCTAAAAACTAGCTTGACATGTGTACATTTACGGTTGTTGTGACATAGTGGAGAGAAAGAGAGGCTTGGAGAAACAAAACCTACTTCCTAGCTTGGCAAAAAGGGCTTGGATATGTAGGAGGGGTGGGATGTCTAACAAGAACTAATGCTGTTTATGAAAGCTGAGTTTTTGCATCTAATCACAATGTCTATTCCCCTGAGCTTGCTAGTTACTCATGCTTCCCATATGACTGGTAGAGCACCTCTCATCCAGGAGCGGCAGTATTTTTAGGATGTTGTGAAGTTTTTTCGTCTGCATACGGAATGAGATGCTCGCCTTTAGGCGGATGTCGAGTTTGAAGATGATGTCCTTTGGATTTGATTAATTCAGTAACAGGGAAAAGAGCTGTCCCTGACTGAAAATAGACTGCCTGAAAATGAATGTCTCAGTTTTCATACTTTTTTTTTTTTTTTGCTTGTTCCCAGTTATCTGTGGATTATAACAGGAGGACAGTTAGAAAAAATGTGGGGCTAACAAGAGTAAATGTGCATGTTTGTGTGTGACTATACACTTGCATTAGCATGAAATACCACACTGGGCTCAGAGGAGGCCCGTCACCCTCCCAACAGAAGGCTTCTCTTCTTATGTCGTCCAACTTCCACTGCTCTTGTCTATATTCATACCACACATTTCAGAATAGCCCTCTGAAGTTTGCTATCAATGCCTGCTTTTCTTTTAACTTTATTTCAGCTGATATTTTGGCTATTTGCGGAATATTATTTGTAGGACCTGACCCTTTTAATGTGTCCTGTTGGTCATTGTTTGGAATTTGTATCTCTGTACATTGTTCTGTTTTCATGTTCAGTTTAAATTCTGTTGCAGTTTAGTTATTTTATGAAAGGCTCTGTTCACCCGCTTGTGTCCTGCCTGCACCAATGTTACAAACCCCTTCCCTTCTCCACATTTTGCTGGATCTGGGCAGTTTACTTGTAGAACTTCTGATGCTCTGCTTGATTAGATCTTCAGGATCTCCCTAAATATGTTTATTGAGGTTCAAGTCCAGGCTTGGGACGGGTCACGCAAGGACATTCAAAGGCTCGTCATGGAGCTACTCCAGCATTATCTTGGCTGAGTTCTTCAGGTCATTGTTGTGCTGATAGATTATCTTTGACCCAGTCGGAAGTGCTGTGCACTCTGGATCAGTTTTATTTGAAGGACCTTTGGGTTTAGCTCATTTCTTCCATATTTCAGTTCTGACCAGTCTTTCTGTTCCGGGCTGCTGAGGAGCATCACCCCATAGCATGATGCTCTCAACACCTACATGACCTTGTCTTCGACAGATTTAGTGGTTGGCGTCCCGGCATAATATTTCTAATCTGGTCTGATCAGACCAGAGGATGCTCTCAGATACCAGGTGGCATGCTGCAGAAATATTTTGGTAACCTTCCTAAACAATCCTGTTTTAGAGCTCTACAGAAAATGCCTTCCACATTTGTTTAATTTTACTATTTGTGTTGGGCTCGGCTAAACCTGTTTTCACAAAGATATCATGGTTCCGGTCAATGCAGTACTCCTTCACAGTACAACCAGCTATACTGAGGAAACTACACAGCTAAAAAAGTGAATGTAATATATTAAAGATAAACTCTTTAAAATAAATTGTGTAATTTGTTGAGCAAAAAATTATGTAACGGCCAATGGAAAACAAAATCACCAACCCATTGAGTGGATTGAAAATCACACCGAAAATCAAAGAAGAATCCTTCAAAGGATCTCCTCCCATACCTGGATCAGGACATCGGTGAGAGTCTGGGTTCTACTTGTTCTACTGGTTGGTAGTTTTTGACACAATCATAGCAGTGCTGTAATAATAATTTACCACTGTAAACATGTTCTCAAGCCAGTGTATACAATTGAACAGAATACGAATCATTCATTCGATGAATGACATGACATGAATGATATTTACAGACCAGCATGAGATAAACCAACAGTGGCAAACTGGCATTATACCAGTCTCCCTTAGAAGACTAATGAAGAATCCTCATATTATAAAGGTTCCGTTCAATTGATTTTCTATGAATGTGTGGCTCTGGGGGCTGCATTTTGCTCATGTCATGTTTACCTATTATCCAGTAGTTTGTAATAAAGGCCTCCTCTGCATTGCAAGTGAGTATTAAGCCAGCTTGGTCCATGTAAACCCTCTACTGAAAGTATTCCTAAAAGTGTGTTGTTCTGATGAATTAAAGATGTCTCACCTCTCCCTTCCTGACTAGTAAACAGTGCTTCTTGACGAATCGTTTACATGCAGATTTATACAAAGGAGTGCAATGCTTAATACAGACTTCAGATAATAACTGTGGAAAAGAACATGCCATTGAAAACAGTGTACCTTATGTGGAATGACAAGTTTAACCCCATTTACAAAGAAGTTGGGACACTGCATGCAATTTAAATAAAAACATTTTCAACATAATTTTTTTTTGAAAAGGTTTGTTTCTTGAAATATATATGCCAACTTTGAATTTTATGCCAGCAACATTTAAAAAATGTTGGGACAGAGGCAATAAAATACTGACCAAAAAATGTGTAATGATAAAAAACGAAACCTGGTGGAAAATCACAACTAATTGGATCAATTGACAGGTCAGTAACATGATTGGGTATTGAAAGATCATTTCAGATCGGATGGGCAAATATTGCAGACAATATAAAAATAAAGGTTCTCCACATAACATTGCAAAGGGTTTGGGGATCTATGGTACATAATGTCATAAAAAATTTCAGACTAGGAGAAATTAGGAATAAACTATTTAAACAATATGCAGAACAACTGCCTTGTTTGGCAAATCAAAATAAAATTTGGGAATCATGGATGCCGCATCCTAAAGAGAGAGACCAGCCAGTTTGTTCTCAGTGAACCATTTAAAAGCCAGCATCTGAGATGGCATGGGGGTGCATTAGTGCACATGGAATGACTTGCAAATCGGTGAAGGCACCAATTAATGCTGAACTATATCTACAAGTTGTGGAGGAACTTATGCTGCCATCCAGATGCCAGGGAAGGCCTTGCTTAATTCAGTCAATTGGTCTCCTCAGGTCCCAAAGGCTTTCAGAGTATTGTTAAAAGAAGAGGAAATTCAACACAGTTGTAAACATGCCCCTGTCCCAACTTTTTTGGAAACATGTCGCTGGCATCAAACTCAAATTGGCATGCATTTTTCCAAAAACAATAACATTTCAAGTTTCTACGTTTGATTCTATTTTCAATGAAATCTAGGTATACATGATTTGCTTTTTACGTAGCGTCTATAGTTGATTTTGGAAATGGGTTTCAATGGAAACCTTTAGACATTCAGCGCAGTACTCCACATTTGTTTTTAAATATATAGTTTGACAATTTGCTGTTCACCAAAGAGTAGTTATAGGAGCTCCTGCTATATAATATAGTTTATCACAACATATCTTTTAATCAATGTAATTATTTTGTATTTGCGCTTAGTTTATCTTGAATGCTTATGATATACACATTTAGTGAATGATTTCAAGTTGAGTTCCCAAATTCCCATTCCAGCTACAATGAGCCAAGCACTCTATAAAGCACATTCATAAAATCAAACTAAGACTGGTAGAGGAGGCCTAAATCTGACCGCAAAAAAAGAGCGCTGTTGTGTAAACAGCTCAATTAGGACCTCCATCAACTTGTTAAGGCTCACGTGGATCCGGCTGTACGCATTCGATTTTTCTGGCTCAGTCCATTTGGCTTTGGCACATTCATATGTGTGGCTGATGGAGCTCGGGAGCCCTGGGTGTGTCAGAGAGCGGTCTCCTGTTGGACACTTAAACAAAGAAGGAGCCGAGGTTACACTGCTCCCTCAGCAGAGCCTCAATTACCCATGCTGTTTTCCTGAGGAGAGAACAAAATACAGCGCGGCACCAGGCAGGCCCCGCTCCCTCTACTAAAGGATAATAGCAGGGTTTCAGTCCTGCAGCTTTATGGCTGGCAACATGATGTCAGCATCAAAACACCACATCTATCCAGTAGCCACAGATCAAAGCAATTGTCTTAAATCATGGGTTTTTGTTTCTGACAAGCAGTAACGGAGAGGGCACTTTTCTCTAGCTTTCTGTCTGTTAGAGAACTGATGTGAACACACCTTCTTTTCATGTAGAAAACCGGGGATGAGCACAGACAGATGATCACAGTGGCTGTTGGGCAGCCGATAGCGCTATTTCGCTGCCGCTGACGGCGTGTCTCTGGCAATTAGACTTGTCTCTGACAGGGAGCGCGGTTCCTTCAGCCACAGTGTTAACAGACTTGGTTGAATTCATAGCCCATCAGAATGCGAGGTGGCCCGAGTGGAAGTCAGTCATCCCCTATTACCGGTGGCCCTATTAGCCTGCCACGTGAACTGTGTTGTGGAAAATGAGAGTGTGGAGCTGCAGTCGTTGATATTACCCGTGTCAGGGTGCCATGGACATGGGACGCCCCCTCTGCAGAGCGCCTCATCAGCTACTCACATCAGATGGGGATGCATAATACATCAGACGGCCAGAAAGTGGAGGGAAGACATTCATCACTGTCCACCTTTCAAATTAGATCCCGCAGACATGGCAATCAGTCAGACACATCAGTATTCAGCCGTGGGTTAGGGCCGGCTCTCATACACAAGGCGGGAGATTTGCAAGGCTGGGCCGCGTGTCCAGATACTCCCTCTATTAGACGTCAGTAGTATCACTCCACTTTTACCCAGAATTGACGTTGTCTACGTGTTGGTCAGCCAAGCCAGGGTTTGGGACATTGTTTGCGGGAACGAACGGAAGCTTTTATCTGTGGAATGTCAGTTATAATATGTAGTAATATGAATCAACATGCAAAAACGAGGCAACCGTCTTATGTGTGTTTTAAGTTGTGGCATTTTGAAATCTACTTAGCTCAATAAAATATGTGAAAACTACCTACGCTATTTCTCACCCTTTAACTACTGTAGGTCCCCCCATACATGACCTTCGAACCTATGTCTTATCATTACATTCTTTTTCCTTCATTTTCCTGCTGCCGATGGCCTCTCCGTTGTTTACATTCAGGTAAGGCACATGGTTTTGGTACATAAACTACAGCATGAACTAGTAAATTAGGTACACTAAGCAGAAGCATGAACAACATATGTTTTTCCCTTTGGTACATAGTTCCATTGAAGTGACAATTTTTTTTGATGCAGTGTCATTTGTGAGCAAACAATAAGGTAAGGCATAAGATAAAAGAGAAAATGTTCCAACTCAGAACTGCTGTACCACAAGCATTCTAAACGGTATTGATATAATGTACTCAATAGAGCTAACTCAAAACAAAATTGGATAAACAAAATTGCATAAACGTACTTCTTTAATAGTTTATTTTCAAATCACAGCTCAATCGGAACAAAAAAGTCCTTGCTACCATGCTCATGTTTTAACCTGAGCTTGAATTTTGGGCCTGAGTGTTAATTGTATTTAAGCAATAGCTTATTTGAATAAAACATTTGCAGTCAAATATAACATTAGAATGTTTCTGTGGTCTGTTCTTATACAGACAACTGTTTATCCCGTGGTTGGCGACATGCATATGTTTTATAGACATATCTGTAGACTTCTGAGAGTTGGGAGGAGTTCACCATGGTTGGAAGAAGTTCATCACAGTTAAAACAGTGATCTAAAACAATTGTTACTTAAGTATTGTTACCATACTTTAATGAACTGGTCTTAGTCCTGCCAATTCTATTTATTTTACAGTGTTTTGCATTTGTCCGGGTCATTTGACTTTCTCTAAAGCAGAACCAGTTTGGGTCCCGGAAGAACTTTTTCTTGTTCCCTTAAGAAGAGTTTTTGATCCCATGTAGAATCTGCATGCTTAAAAATTTCTACTATTGGGACAGCTGGAGAACAATTTAGGTTTTTATACATAACCTTTTAAGAGTATAGTGCTGCTCAAAGCATTTTATTCTTAAATAAAGGTAATTTATAAAAAAATGGATTCCACAAAGCAAGCTAACTACAGTTGCTACAGAAAGTTAACAACTGCTAGCTAACATTATAATAAGTTTTTATGAATCCAGCTGCCTCTTGCCTGTTTGTGTCACAACACTTGCAGAATCCTCCGTCAGCTGCGGCTGTGCACAACTGATCACTCAGAACATTGCACATAACCTTATACGGACTGATTTCCAAAGCATTCACACTTAATTCCGAGCCAGCATGGCTTCAAAGTTGAGCTTAATGAAACAAGTTAAACTTTATGTTTTTCAGCTGATGTATAGTTGTCTAGTAACTATGGCTTATTAGCTACAGTTGATGTGACATGCCAGCTTGACTGCAATTCCCAATCATGTGTGTAGTTATTATAAATTAGCCGTGCTGCATTTCCAAACAATTTGGGTTGATGATGAACTTTTTTAGGTTTCCTGAAATAGAAATGCATTGGAACACAGTTTGCTAGCTAGCTATGCTTTTTAGAAGCAGACATGAGTAATAATGTATGCCAATATACGGCCTGCCAATACAGGATTACTGCACACGGGAAATAATAGAAGATAAATTGCTTCAGTCTGCTAAAGAACTAAGGCTTGGAAGGAAATTCACTTTTCAACCAGACAATGATCCCAAACTCAAGGCCACAGCAAAATTGGATTGGCCCAAGAACGTAAATATGAAATGTACTACAGTTTCTCAGTCAAAGTCCTGATGTCAGTCCTATGGAGCATGTGTAGCAAATTGCTGTCCACAAGTGTCATGCAACAAACTTGAACATCCTGGAGCAAATCTATCTAAAGATGAGCCTTTACTTCATGCTGATATGGCAGTGAATGATGGCCCTACCAAACATTCTAACAAAATATGGTTTTAAAATGAAATATAAAATATGCAGAAATGTCAATGTACTGTATTTGTAATTCAGTGAAACTAGAGAATCGGTTAGGGATATGAATAAGTTAGAAAGGCACATTTGTTGTGCTTAATGTCTTGGTGTGCATATTCAAATCTATGGATTTATTTAAAAAAATATGATAAATAATTAGGCCAAGGGTTCAGTTTTATAAAACGGTCCCCTTTGCAGCAAGTTAAAAAGAACCTTGGAGCGGTGCTCAGTAGACTGGAAGCCCTGCTCTGTTTCTTCAGATGTCTACTTTTAATTTCTCTCAGCGCGCCTGAGGAAAGGTCATGATCCAGATGCTTTCAACCTCCACTAGCACTGCTGGTTCTTAGCTTTCAAAGCTAGAGAGGCAAAGGGAGAGGGGAAAAGTCCTAGTATTTTTTTAGCTGTGGTGGGCTGTCTTCATTTCCCCTATGAAGGAGCATCCTCATTTATTATGTGCAGGCCTGTCCGACTGAGCACAAGCTCATTTGTAGGACAGTGGAGGGACTGATTGGAATGACCAGCGAGGCCCATGTTTGACAGGGTCTACATGCTTAGAACGGTTTTGAGGTGACTGAACAGGTTCACAGAGGGCCGCTATCTCTTCAATGTGAAAGTTGGCCCTACCTTTAGATCTTTCACCACCCAACCCCATACCGCTACCCTCCACTCTCTGTGAGCTGTTCCCCTTCCTTCACCCGGCAAGTAAAGAGCTAAAAACACCTCATATTATGAACTGTCACGGCGCCACCTGATGCCTCTGTGTCCGTGATTGTTTCCTGTTGTGTGTAATATGGTCGTAGTTGTTACACGACCGAACCTCACTGAAGCGTCTGCGTACGGTACTTTATGCTGACATCAAACAAACCGTACTGAAGCGTCTGTGTACACTGCTCTAGCTGACATCGCCTAAATAAAGGGATTTGATCAGCTAACCTCCTGCACATTGGTCCACTTAATTACCACGCCTTACAATAATACTATAATCTAATAACTGACTAATTGACAAAAAATGGAAGGTGGAGAATGTTCTGGTCAATCTATATTATTATATATATAATTTTACTAATTCCTGTAATTAGTATTTCCTTGTTTTTCAGCATTTTTTATTACACGTTCAAGGAAACAGATCAATAGCCAACTGAGGGAAAAACACTTGTTTCTGAACTTCAGGCAATCATTGGTTCAATTAAATCTATCAAGATCCTTTGTTTCTCAGATTGTTAGACATGGAATTCAAAAATCCTATGCAGGTGCATATGTATTGCTGCAAGCAGACACAATAACTAACATAAAACGGTACGTGCAAAATATATAAATATGCTATGCAATAAACTAGGAACAGCACCAATTGGCATATGTAAACAGCTATTTAGTATGTAAATTATGTCATGACTTGAAAAGTTGAAAGATTGTAGTTGCGTGGATTTAGGTTTTTAAACGGTTGAAAAAGAAATTAGTCAGAGGTGAACCATCAATTCAAAGCAGTAGAAATATACGCCGGACAGCCATAATATTATGCCCACTGACAGGTTAAGTGACACACTTGTTACGTATGAGGCTGCGTAACCACAGACCAATCAGGGTGCCCATGCTGACCCCGGTCCACTGTCGGAAATCCCTCCAATGGGCATGTGAGCATCAGAACTGGCCCACGGAGCGATGGAAGGTGGCCTGGTCTGATGAATCATGTTTTCTTTTACATCATGTGGATGGCTGGGTGCATGTAGGTCGCACCCAGGATGCACTATGGGAAGAAGGTAAGCCGGCAGATGCATTGTGATTTTCTTGGGCAATGTTCTGCTGGGAAACCTTGTGTTTAGGAACATAACAAAGAGATCAAGGTGTTGACATGGCATCACCAGATCTCAATCCCATCCAGCATCTGTGGGATGTGCTGGACAAACTAGTCCGATCCATGGAGGCCCCACCTTGCATCTTACAGGACTTCAAGGTTCTGCTGCTAACGTCTTGGTTCCTGATACCACAGCACACCTTCAGAGGTCTAGTAGAGTCAGGGCAAAAGGGGGACCTACAATATTAGGCAGGTGGTCATAATGTTATGGCTGATCGGTACATATATAATTTACTATAAATATATATATAGAAATGTTAAAAGGTTTTCCATATCCGGAACTAAAAGGTATTCAAAATATTTAACTACTTGTTTACATTAAGCATATTTGAGGGTAGTATCAAGCGCACCTGAAACCTCTCAATTACTTTCTATTTCACTTTTAAATTAGTTCTTGAACAGTTCAGTTTTACCAATCATTACATTGACTTAATAGAAACTGTTGGGGTCAAGCATTCAGGTCTTTGTTGGTTTCGTGGGTACACTCTTGGGTACATGTTTTTTACACAAAAAACACAATTTAAACAATTGTGTTAATCTATTATTTTAACACATCCACATCCATACAGATATGTTTTTTACTCTTATGACCATATGAGCATGTTTTTTACTCTTAGACCCTAAGTGTGTGCTCTCTTTTCTTCACCCAAAAAACTACATCTCTCTCTGTCTGCCTCTAATTTCCCCTCTCCACTGTATTTTCCCACTTCCTTTACTTCCTTACATCTCCTGACTCTCAATATCTATATGTAAAAGTATGAAAGGAAAGTTAATGATATAATAACCATTAAACATAATTGAAGTGGGCAATTATTAAAAAGAGAAATTGAGGCATAAAAGGGGTGTTGTGTGGGGTCATCATTGTAAAAATAAGGCAGCAGCAGAACTTCAAGGTCACCTCTGCTGTGGTGTCAGGCCGGGCTGTCAGATCAAAGGCATGGCAAAGGGGCTGCTGTGGTATGGACAGGTCTCCCAGGGATGCTTCCGGAAGATCTGCTGCCATACCTGAGGAAGCTGCTCATTTATCTCCTATGCTGCACTCTGACTGCTAACGACCAGCTCAAATGTGACTATTTTTGCCATTTTTCAGACAGCCAGGTGCACTAGCTCAGCTTCGCGTCTGTGTACAGGCACTGTGTCAGACAGGGGTATCAGACGTACACCATTTCTCAACAGAACGAACGGTTGAAGGACCCAAACATAAGTATAATAATAAAATATAAATTCAGCCTTGAAATGTGACCACAAATATGAGCCGATGAGAATATATTTAATTGTTGTTATTATGCTCTGTTTCAATTGGCCATTAGTCGCTTAATATGTGATTGTATCTGTGGCCCCCACTTGCTCATTGGAAGGTATAGTTAGCATGGTTCAACTCTGCTGTCAGACCCAGATATGTTCTAGAGAGTTGGTAGCTTGCAACAAAAACAAATATTCCGCTTTGGGAGAAGTGTGTTGTATTAAAAATGTTTGGTAAATAAAACCACTAAAACCCATCTCCTTAAGCACTGTCGTCGTTCTTCAGCCCTACACAGACATGTACATCATAGTCAATCAGAGCTACCGTAGAAAGGCAATTATTTGCTTCACACAGTTGCATATCATTCACTGTGTTTACAGAAATGACCAAAAGTATGACTTTAGAACATTACAAAATATTTGATTAGGCCATAACAACTCCCTGAATGCTTTAATGCAATAATTTATATACCAAGCATCTTATTAGATGACAGGCTTTTTAAGGCAGATATTAGTAGACCAAATCAAACTTTTTTTACAGTAACTAATACAACAAAATAAATGAAGAAAAGGAATGCATCAATATATCGGCCAATATATCGACGAATCTATTTTGTAATTTGCTTAAAATGTGTCCGGTTATTTCATTTTTTCTTGACGGACACCAGTAAACAACAACAAATACAAGGCCTAGACATTCAAAGCTCTCTTTTGCATGCACAAATGATGCAAACAGACGTGCCAAATGAGAAGAAGTTGTGAAGCAAATTGTCCAATTACACTGCTCCAAAAATGTTTTACTCATAATCATCACAGTACAACTCCAAGTCAATTAAACTTCAGGGACATCAATCTGTCCAGGTAGGAAGCATAAGCGATTGTAAACCAATGTCACCTGTTTTGGTGCAAATGAAAATGACGACAGGTGCAATGAAGGGGCAACACCAAGACAACCCCCAAAAAGGGAATGGCTTTGCACTGGTGGCTATAGACAATTCCTGACCAATTCCTCTCTAGTTTTGACGTTTTGCTAGGGTCCCTACTGGTAGCAGTAGATGGTACCTGCAGGTTTGCTGTGTCTCTCAACAATTGTTCTTCTGTAAATGTAGGACAACAATATTATAGTTTCTGATCCAGGTATAATTTAACTCCCATCAACTTATCAGGGGTTGTAGGAGACACTACTGCAATCAATTACTGCAATTGTTGTGACTTATGCTGAAGAAGGCCAACATCCAGGAGTGGCCTTTTCCCGGTTGATTTGCAGGTACTATTTAATGAAGCTTCAAGTTAAGGCCCCGTGAGGCGTCTGTTTCTGAAACCAGCCACTCTAATGTATTTGTCTTTCTAGTCTAGTTGTCTTTCTCAGCACTGGGGGCTCCCACTCATCTTTCTATTCTGGTTAAGACAGTTTGTTCTGTTCTGTTGAGATTTCTTGTTTCTTGGCAATTTTTTAAATGGAATAGTCTTAAGTCTTAAGTCTATTCCATAGATGGAATAGTCTTAAGTCTTAAGTATAGACTGACAAATTTCAGAAATGTTTTATTTGTTTGTTGCCATTTTGAACCAATTCAAACCCTAAACTGCTAATGCTGAAGACACCGAAAAGAATCAAAAGTTTGTCTGAGAGTCTTTCAAAACCTCTGGTACCCATTAGTTGAGAAATGCTGCGCCACACCAAACCGTAGGAAGGTGCAGAATGGATCTAGTGTGGTACTAAATAAGTGCTTATTGTGAGACATGAGGCGTTTTCTGGATCTGCTAATCCTTTAGGGGAACATTTTCTTTGTATGTACTACATCTTATCATAGTTTGTTTGGATGATGAAACCTTTTTGCAATAGGCTTGCAGTTGCAGTATTTTCTTTCATCTTTGGATTTCTTTATAACTTTCCCACCTTGGTGGAGTTAGGGCGGCTACAATTTTGCATTGAGGCAGCTTTATAATAAGTATTTTTGAGTGAGAAATGCTATAGTCACATAAATCTATTTTCTACAAGAAGTCAGTAGATTGTCTTGTGATTTTCCCAACTTAAGTTTCTAACCTGCTCTCCCATCGCGCTGATTGGGTTTCTCTACTCGTGTGTTTGCACTGTTGCTGGGACTTCTCTGGGACTGATAGCTACATCTATAGTGGGGAAAGTTGATCACCGCAATTAAAGCCACATAAACTCTTGACGGTAAAGCTAGTCAAAGGAATGTTGAACAACGAAATTCCTGCATCAATATCCCAATAATAGTTGCTCTAGGCAGTCTAAAAACATGCTGCAGCTAACAACTGAAATCCAAATATGCCTAAACAGCAAACAGTGGACTATGAGCCTTATTTTAATGAGGAGATTCTCTGCAGCCATAAGCCCAACAATTGTAAGTGGAAAATACAGTGGTAAAAAATGCAGGCATTATAGTAGGCTGATGACAGTACGGACTTGAGGAAACACTCAATCAGTTGGAAATACATCTGAATGACATAGTAAATTAGCCTGACAACAGGACCTTTAATAACACACAACATACACATTGAGTCGGACGACATAACACACAACATACACATTGAGTCGGACGACATAACACACAACATACACTTTGAGTCGGACAACATAACACACAACATACACATTGGCCATGTTCGAAAACGTATCGACCGCCAAATGGATGGTGTACAAATCGTGAATCATTGTTGTTAAATTCCTGTTCTGATCCTCTTGAACACGGTTGCAATTTTTGATTTGTGATATGAAGCCAGCTGTCACACCGATGACAATCAGAGTTATTTGTAACCAACTGTCCATAGCAACGTGATCAACCAAAACAACTGCAAAATATTGTCCCTCTGTGTGCTTTGTTATTTTTTTCTAGTCGGTGAAATGTGTTTACCTTGTTTTTTCTCTAAAATAAAACATTGCATATTATGTGAGATAATGAGGAAAGGGAAAATAATGCTAAGGATCAAGGTTAATGCAGTCAACAAGCAATTAACTTACCAGGAAGCCAATGGTGATACAATGTTATACCCTTTCTAATAACCACACTGCATGTCTTCACACTGATGCTACATGGTTCATTTGTCTTCTATCAGAGTGTCTAAAATCCAATGGAGAGGCACAGCTGTACCTTCAGTGGGATATAATTTGCTTTGATGTCAATAATAAACTACAGGACCCTCAAGTATAAATAAATATATTTTTTAAATTAACTTTAGCCAACTTTTAAATCGGAGGCAGTATGTTTTGTAAGTTCAGGAAAAAGGCCACGTTTGATACATTCTGTAGGTGTTTACTAAATAATCCGGCACAACAAGTGAAGCAGAACCTTAATTGTAACTAATTAGCTCCCTAGAGGTTTAATTGGATCTTCACTCTTTATTCCCCAGTTTACCTGCAATATGTAAATCCTTCCTCTGTGCTGTGGGAGAAAAACACAGTTAGTAGGGTGGAGGGATGGAGTTAATGTGAAGCAGCATTAAGTCAAGTTGAAATCCTTCTGTAACAAGCTTATTCTTCTGTTGTGTTGAGTTTCTTTACCCTGGAACACCCTTAAGACATGTACTTACCTTTTTAATTGATTGTGCTAACTGTGATGTTACAGTTCTAGCTCTCTGTTGGGAGAGGTCAGGTAGTAAGACATCTTTGTTTTATGGTGAGATACAATGGAATCAGTGACATGAATTTTAATGGCAGAGACACTATTTAGCAAAGAGCTGTTCTTGTGCAGGACACATCTCGTAGTGCCTGAATGAAAAGAAAACTACTGGCCATATGCTAAATACCCATGAGATGCCTTACTGCTGTTTAAAACGGGTTACAAATGCAATTAGATCAGTAAAAAATGAGGTTACGCTTAATTTTGAGAGTCTCGAATTCCAGCTGTAGTTTTTCTAAACATTCTAATGCGATCAGCAATTGCTCAGAAAAACAATCAGTTGATTACAAACTGGTTATTATTATAACAGTTAGGTTTAATGGTTGACATAACGGTTAGGATAAAGGTTAGGGTAAGGGGGGAGTATCAGTAGATATTTTAAATGTTACTAATGGTCAGCAGATGTTGATATACGTTTGGGACTCAAAACAATGTGTTGTGATGCAATGACAATCAAGCAGTTAGACATGCTCGTGTGTGGTGTATGGCCAATATACCAGGGCTTAAAGAGATGCAATACAGAGTAGCTGGACAGAGGGCTTAGCCGTGGCATGTTGATAATGTATCACAAACCACCAGGATGCCTTATTGAACCGTTACTAACATATTTCAAACAATAAAAAGGGATGTTGTGGTATACAGTCTCCTATAACACGGCTGCTTGCCAATCAACATTCAGAATTCACTACACATTATATATAAATGCACCAAGTTGGATCCAACTTTTGAGCTACTGGTATTAGTTGATTTTAAGAATTCCTGAAACATTGGTATGTAAACATTTTACCAAAATGAAGGCCACAAAGCCATAATGCAAACATTCAAGCAAAACATTCAATTCACAGAGTTCCCTGAGGCCGTTTTTCATATTGACAACCTTTTGGCCGAAGTTGGCCGAATACTGAAGGAGGCTGTGAGTTTAGTCTACATAACTGAAACCCTGTGGTGACATTGACTTAATTGCATGTAAAAAAATAACTTTTAATCCATGTGTCTGATAATTTATTTCCATTTATTTTGTCTGGTAATATCCTTTTAAATTGTACGTCTGGTTTGAAAGGGAAGACCGGGTAGCCAATCCCTAAAGACCTTTAAAAGTGTCGCTAGAAAGCCACAGTGTCAATCACCTGACCCAGAGCTTCTGAACTCAGCTTATCTGCCACTCTCTAACTGGGCACACCTACCTCCAATCATGTTTTGTCAGGGGAAGGAAAGATCTGGCTCAGAAAAGCAGATCTGAGTAGAGGAAAGAAAATGAAGAAACAATAAAAGAAGACACAGGAAGGAAAAGCAGGAAGAAATAGTGCTGTGTGACTGCCGCTCCCGTAGCGCTCCGAGAAGCTGCCGTGAAGTTTGAGTTTTGGATCAATTCTCCCAAATGTTATATTTTTGGTTACAAATCACCCTCCAGGACCTTAACGCTAAATAGTGATGGTTGCAACTATTAGGCAAGGTAGGCAGCCCCAGTGGCCATAGAAGACCCTGGGCTCTGTGAAAATGCATACCTTCCAATACATCACTTATGTTTGAGACTGAACCTCCCTCATACTCCGATATTGTTTCTCGCGGCAACGGCCAAAAGTATGTTAGGTAGCTTACTCAGTCAGCCTGCGTCTGCTACATTACACAAGAGAATACAAGTTCCCTTAATTATTTTGAGCAGTGTATGTTGCAGCCAAAATAGGTATAGATACTTGGTCTCAGTAATATAGTAGACACATTTTTTGTATATTATGTTTGAGACCCGATGTTTCTGAAACGTGTGGCTGGAATCAAATTCAAAATGGGCATGTCTTTTTCCAAAAACAATCATTTTTGTCAGTTCTGTTGTTGTTCTGTAGTTGTATGGTTCATAGCAATTGACAAGGGAACGCTGTGGTTAAAAATATTGAACCTTGACAGAAATTCCAGACCTTATTTTAACATTAACTTATTTTTGTTAAAGTGTGTATTTTTGTATGTTCCATCCCTTATTATTCATAGTTAACACTTGGTATGTTGAAGCTGAGGTTTGGGATCATTTGAATTGAGTGAGTCAGTAGATGAATGACAGTGCTTTACCATGCAGGAGAATGTTCATCATGAGCTCTAGCAAAGCATGGCAGGCATGCAGGTGGAAGTCTGGGAGTAGATTAGCCTGTCCTGCTGGGCCGTGATAAGAACCCACAGTTCAAGCACATCAGTCAGGAAGAGCAGAACTAGATTTATTGAACACTTCAGCTTTTCTTAAGAGAACGTCATGATATAGAAGAGAAAGGGTACATTAACCAACTACCAATGTCTCGAATTCCCTTGGATTCTTAATGTTTTCCCTTTACAAATAGTGACATTTCAAAAGTGACACTAATGAACAGCCATTTTGCTAATAGATTCCGTTTAGTATTAAACCGATATTCATTGCATTCTGTATGTATTTGGACAGTGATACAATTTGTGGAGTTTTGGTTTTGTACTCTAACACATTGCATTTGAAATGAAACAATGGCTATTGGGTAAAAGTAAAGACTGTCAGACTTGTCTTGTTTGATGATATCCCTGCTGAAATCAGCAGTAGGATGCAAAATCCTCATATTGTTGTAACAGTATCTTTATAATTGTATGTATTTTTAGTGCAGCTTATACAAGAGAAAAATATAAATATGATTGAAAAGGTAACACATTTTAGGTCAAATGAACACAGTCCAGTCCAAATAAACTGTTTTGGGAGGAATGACCTGATGTGGATTTTACAATAAGACTTCCCTATACATATACCTACATTAAAAGCAAACATGTAATTCATTTAATATTGTTCGTCTTACAACAAGTACCTGAACGAGTTGATCCTTTTTTACCATGTCACTGCTCCCACCTGTCCTTGTCCTCCTGGGGGGGCAGCTGATCTGGATCCTCTGTAATGTCTCAGGACACGGCCCACCGTCGTTTATTGACCTGCTGGGAATCTGAACATTTAACAGTGACGTGGTCAAAATGGTCATGCACTCTGATAATCTTCATCCGCCCGCCCTGGCCGGGGACGGAAAGTGGAATGTTCATGATTGGCCCAGTCAATCACCAATTAAGCAATCAACCATTCACTTGATGAAAACAAGATCCTAGGCAAAATTGCCCTAAATCAAACAGGACCTGAAGATCGCCTGGCAGAGCATTACCAATGAAGATGTCCACTGTCAAGTGATGTCAATGGGTTACGTCAGAAAAATAGATTTTTGGACCTTAATTCCCACAAGGTTCTAAATTAATTGAAGTAAATATTGCCCAATTATGCCTTTTAGTTGGTACATTATCCCTTCTTTTCTAATGTAATATGCTGAAGTATTGAGCCTAAACAACGCATGTGTCACTGGCCAAATACTGAAGACATAAATCGGAGCTCATTTTCTGGTCATTTAAACATCTTAATTATCTTGTTCCCAGATAATGCACAATAATCTTACTGACAGTAAACAATGTTCACTCTGTTCATCCCAGCAAATAATGCTGGACTACAGGGTATATGTATAATGCAGAAGCTTTAAAGATTGTGTTTCCAGAGTGCACCGTGTTGCCTTTGGACTAAAGTGAAATATAACCTGAATTGGACATTTTCTAATAACCTAAACCAAACTTTTTGTTTCAAAAAGGGAGATGGTAATTGGTACACCAGAAGAAAAACGGCAGATCCTTCTGGGTATTGTGGGTGACTATAGGGACAAGGCAAGATTGGAACATGGTAATTGCAAAGACAAGGGCTGAGAATAAATGAAAAAAAGTATGCTTTCCTGTCAGATAAAGGAAGGTCAAAAGTACAAGCGTATGACATCCATACATGTTACAGCATATTATTCACAATGTACACAGGGGAACAGTATCTTTTCTTGGATATCCATTCATTCCCTTGGTCCTTCACAAAGAGTGGAGATGATATTTGCTCAAATTTCCCTAACTGCACTGCAGTAACAAGATGTGCTACAAGATGCTTCATGTCAACAGCACTAGTTCACAACGAATGTCAGTGCTGGTTACACTTATTTTCATCTGCCCCAAATTATTATTTCATTATTTGATTAATGTTTCCACACTGTTGTCACAGTGTTTATACAATTCCTCTAAGATGAAAGACAAACAGCTACAATTTAGTTCCTTAGATGAGATATTGATCACTGGTGGAAGACTGGGCGTCAGATGTCTTTCCTTAAAGATAAATGTGAAATGGTACAAATTCCAAAGCACATTTTGAATATATGTGTCAATCATTTTTCAGGTTCTTTTTTTCCACATGATTTGTGCCTGGCATGAGAGCTGAGAATCTCTAGTCTCGACTCTGGGTTTTGCTTTTGCATTTGGAGTCTGCTAGTGGTGTCTGTCAAAATGAAACTAAGTGGTGTCAATGAAAGTCATGGCATCCATTGTTAGGTTGTCCAATCAGGAACAATTAATCCAGGATTTTAGGTTGACTTTAGGTTATTGAATGCAATGTACATGCGATTAAATATACTGCCAATATACTTGCTAACCTAAAATATGGATACTATGTATACATTAATTTGTTATTTCTAAAAGTGTTTAACCAACTACCCCCAAATGATTTTTACACCAATACCATAAGGCCCATTCAACTGATTTAGATTATTCTGTTATTACAATCCAGGTCAGAATTGTTTGATTAAACTTTGTCTTATCTAGATGTCTTCAAGACATGCTATTTTGAGGATACTATAGAGAATGTACTACCACAACTACTACCTTCTTTTTTTATAACGAACTAGGAGGAGGGCACTTTCTTTGAAACGTAGAGTGTGTGTTTCTTCATAGAGTGTGCGTTTCCTAACAGAAACTTGTTAGAATGTGCCAATATTGCGCAGAACGAACTAGCTAGTCTGCGCTTGGTTCTGCTTGCCTCCTATTGTTGGTTCTACCTCCTATGTTTCCCTGGCAGTCCATGGGAAACATGAAAACGTGAGCTATATCGTTTTTTTATGTTATTTAGCACTCTTACATTGCTTGCAACACAAATTATAGAAATGTAATTTTATTGCCAAAAATGTAGAGGTTATAATGAGGGATAGCAGGCAGACTGAACTGTTTATGTGTGCTTCCGCATGCAACACCATGCGTACATTCATTTGGTCTGTCCTCACCAGAGGCGATGATGATGTTTGCCAAATCGCTAAATCTTTTAATTTTAATAAACAATATTATATTGACAGGTCTAAATATTCTTGAGACATTCACAAACATATTTCAGTTGAAGTTTGCGGTGATTAAAGATAAAAGTGTTTCCACCAATTTCTTACTTCACTTAACGACATAGGGTATTTTACTATTTTCATTTGAATTCATTTTCAGAGGTTTACTTGGATATAATGGGTTATATTGGACATTTTGTGTTTTCATTTCAGGCTATAAGGCCTGCTGTACAGTATGTACAGTATTTGTTGAAATAGGTACAACAGGCATTGTGTTTGGAACCCTTTCATGTGCTTAATACCAATACAGGTGCATGTTTTACATATAATTAGGATTTACTGAAGTGGCTGCAATGGAGTGTGGTAATTTGTTGACTAAGACCACTTGACTAAGAATGTTTTGTTGCACATCATTACTGTATACTCAGGTCTTTCCCATAGTGGATGACCTCATATTTATAACCCTGTGAAACCGGAAATCATGGCTTACCTCTCATTAAAGGTTAGATTAACCTGTTATTTACCAGTATTTCTATACTGTTTGTGTTTTTTTGTTGTAACACAGGGTTCAGCGGGTTCAACTAGAAGTTGAATAAATTATTAATATACTTATTTTCATAGAATGCTTTTTTTTGGTTCCCATGTGCCATACTATAATAAAAATATGTTAACGGAATTTTTTGCCTTTTAACAGTTATACTATCCACTGATTGTACATTTCAGATATACATACCTTTACTTAGGATTACTATTGCAAAATTAATTGATTGATTTTGGTTATCAAAATCATGCAATAGCTATGTTTTCAATTATCATTATTTGTGAACTTTGATACAATCAATGCTTTGAGTGGCATATTTTATCTTCCTCTCCAAGATTACATTTTGTTGACAAAGATAACTTGAGTCATTGTTTTCAGTAAAAAAATGAATTGCAATAATTTGTGTTCATCATACAAAATATTTACCATGGGTATTGACAGTCTAAACACCCACTCATTTAGATGATCATTCATTGCAATCATATCCAATGTAGGCATACGTAGGGAAATATGTTCTCATTCTAGAAAAACATTTCTTAGGCTTCTCTCTTTGAGCTATGTTGACTCAGAGAGGCTTAGAAGGATGTGGTCCTCTGACTCAAACTTGAGCTTCCAATGCTTCTGCACTCACCCACTCATTATCTCACCCCCACAACACATCCACCAATAGCTCTGCATTCAATCCTTGTCCCCTCTTCTCCCTTAAAAGCCTCATCCCCACACTCCAAACTACTGACTGACTACTGGCATTTGGTTCAACTGTTCAGTCAACTGCTAGAAAACAAGGGAAAGGTATTTTTCTCAGTCATAAAACAACAACAACAACAACAACAATGCATAATATTCAGGAAAGGGACAAGCAAATATTTTAAGGCCAGTCGGTAATGATATGCCGCTTGAACACAGAGAAGATCCTCTGTCGTAATCATTCCATGTTCGTGGTATTGCAGCTCTGTAGTCAGGCCCTTCAAGGTTTGTGTGGTTGCTGCCTGCCTGCTTGTCTGGCAACTATTTTGAAACTTTAAAATTTAATTGATCTTTTTAATGATTTTCTTGAGAGAGAAACTGTCTGGCCAGTCCAACCCCTTGTCCCCATTTCCTCCAGCACCATCTACCGTCCCGACTCCAGCCATAGCTCAGGTAGCAGCTCCAAAAATGCTGAGGGCCCTTGTGATAAGGTGTGATGCCCGTCTGCCACTGACAGGCTGACAAGCCTGCTCCTGCCATACCAGTGGCTGGCGCTTGATAACGGGGAAATGTCAGTGTGATTTCAAAAAATGTCATTTATCTAGGCGCTCTAGCCATGTCTGGAACACAACCCGATTATGTTTGTGGACATTTATATATTTGCAGTGTGCCATGTCAGATAATAGAAATTTTCTTCTTTTTGTAAAATGTTTTTTTTTGTAAACTGTTTGTGATGTTCATGTAAGGCATTTGCTATTTTCCATTTTCCACTGGGACAGTGAAGCATTTTCTCTTCTTTGCATTTAAACAGTTTCCACCAGGTTTAAGAATAGTCTCTCTTTTTGGTACATATTGGTTTCACTGATTAGAAACAACAACAAAAATGTCATAGTCCCCCTAATTTAAGGCTCTAAAATATTGTGACAAATTAATAAAAAGTTAAAATTAAGAACTTATTTTTAAGTTGGAACAGTAATTTTATCTATTTACTTAGATTTTCTGTGTGAGTTTGAATCCAGCTCTCAATCAGTTGGTGATGTTAGTTTCCATTGATCGTTGTTACGTCATTTTGTTGTAACCAAATTACACAATGTACAGTAAAGATTTTGAACTATTTCCTTCATGTGGTTGAGGTTGGCGTGTTTTGCTACTTAACGTTTTTTAATAAGATGTCTTCAATTGGGAAAACAGGAGTTTACTGCAAATTAATATTAGTGAAAGCCAATATATATCTACTATTCTTTGTTGACACTTTCAATGGGTTATTCATGGATCTTAAATTGAACTGAAATGCAGAGTGACGGTGCTACTGTAGATTTCCTGTTTGCTTGAGAGAAGTGTGAGAACACATTTGTCAGTGGCCTGGAAAAATACAAAGTAGAAAACCATTAGAAAGCTGCCCACACCACCCCCACTAGGACATTTTCAATACCTCAAAATGTTTTATATTGTAATATTGTTATGTTTATTATTTTATGTCATTGATCAATCATTTTGAGATTTGTTTTGTAAGCGATATCCTGTGCCTCAGATTAAAACGATTTTAAAATATCTTTACGATATTAAAATAGTATTGTAAAAGAAAGAGAAAAACACCACTCTGTATTGTAGAACTTGCTGTTTCTCCTCTAATGTAAGCAGAGGCTCTAGTTTAAACCGAATAGCAGTGTTTGTCTAATTGTCAGCATTCAACACATTGTTGCTAGCTTTTCATGAGGAGTTAAGATGCGTAATAAAGAGACACTCATACTACACAGTTAAGTTACAAATAGGTGTGCAGTTATTGTCCTACTCATGATCACAGAATTTATTCAAAAATGGATTAATGA
>JACXGK010000696.1:0-22621 GCA_016801125.1 Novumbra hubbsi
CTCCACCCCTACTCTGCCGCTCCTCCACCCCTACTCTGCCGCTGCTCTTGTGGGCCTGCTGACCTTGAAGCGCGTGACACAGAGGCAAAGTGAGTGAATTAGCGTAGATCTCACTCCTCTTTTATGTGTGGAGTGAGAAGAACTCTTGTTGCTTCCATCCGCTCACGATTGGTCGCGGAGGGTCTCAGTTGCCAGGCAACCTCTCCAGCGGTGCCAGGGTCTATCTGAGGAGCAGCTGTTAACGAAGCCTGGGCAGCAGGTAGGCAGCACGTCTCGGCACACTCACCCGCCTGCTTCTTATGCCTCGCACGTTCATCCCTCCCTCCACACACACACACATATACACACCCCCACGAGTCTGACAGGCAGAGTGCATGGGGCGGGGGCGATCTCACTGGAGCCCGGGTGTCAAGCTGCCCAAATGCGGTCTTCTCTGTTGAAGCCTCCGCCGTTAATATTTACACTGGGACCTCCCTCTTCACCTGACCCGCTGCCCTATCGTTGCTAGCCCACCATCAGGGTGGAAATATGTATTTACACCGATCCGCCAATGACACTTTTTCTACTCTGTAGCAATTGGACGGAACGAGGATAGCCAAGCCACGAGTGGGGTTGTTCTTAATAATGACACACGATATTCGAATGTTCTGGAAAACAGCACCCGGATTCTGGTGCTAAGCGGCCCGGTAGGACACGCGTACGTGGTTGTGGATCAGAAACAACCAACAACAAGACAGCGCCAAGGACTAATTCACGAGAGCAACGCGGCCACCAGGGGGCGACCTCGGACACGGCAGACCGGGGGCCAAGCGCTTGGAACCCGAAATCAACCGTGTTCAGACACAGACGGTGGCGAGGCGGACATCCCAAACAGAGGGAGTCGTAGCCAGCGTTTGATCACTGGCGCGTGAACTAATCACAGGTCACACTTACAGTGAGCTCTGATTGGGCTGTTGTAGCCGTGCTGTCGTCTGGCAAAATGCCCTGAAGCGTCGAGTCTAAAAACATCACTGATACACCCTGCCCACTTCAGGGACTCGGGGAGATCCATTTGCTTTTAAACAATGATGTGCTATTATAAAGACATCAGCCGGATGGCGGTTGCTGGCCTAGGGAGTGTGAATAAGTAGAAGACGTGGATAGAAGCAAAGGCAGCCCAGGCAGAAAACCTGGAGTATGCACCGGTTACATTCATCACTTTACGTGGCGGCCTATTTAAATAGGCATAATCGGATGCCCTGTTTTGCCCATTTGCTGCCACGCTGTTTGCTGTGCCCGCTCAGATTGTGTTACCCGACACCACTTCAGCATGACCGTTGTGTTTCACGCCTGAACGGCTTTAGAAATGTGCATAAATTAACTAAAGGCGTGCATGTGTTTGTGTGTGTACTGTAGTCCTGTGTTTCTCATTGAGCCATTTTACCCACAGAGATCCTCCACAGACCACAGAGATCCCCCACAGACCACAGAGATCCTCCACAGACCACAGAGATCCTACACAGACCTCCAGAGACATGCTGCTATCCTCTATTGTCCTGCTGAAGAAGAACAATGCACCATTACCACTGACAACGCCCAGACAACATTGGACTGTCAAGCTTTCAGGGACGCCTGACAAAATGACCCTTTCATGTGCACTTAATGGGGCCCCATACCTTCTCGGTCACTGAAGGGCCCCCAAGGGACCCCGTTGGCTTCTGGTCCCTTCCCACAAATCAGATCTTCCTATCCCTCCGCTCGGCAGGATAACATAAAACGTAGTTGAAATGCCAGTTTTCCAACCTGAGAAATAAAGGGATGAGCCACAGACTGGCTCCTGGCCACACCTGCCGTCCTATGGCTGCCGGAGAAAGTCATGTGCCACGAGAGAGGCAGGAAACCATTTGTTCTCCTTCACCCCTCTGAATCGAACCAACATGGGGACAGCAAACATCATGCATCCAATGTTCTCAACCTGCAATGCGATCCCTCCCATCGCCAAGCTGGCTGCCCATGTCTCCTGAATGCCCCCCCCCCACGTCTCCTGAATGTCCCCGCCCATGTCTCCTGAATGTCCCCGCCCATGTCTCCTGAATGTCCCCGCCCATGTCTCCTGAATGTCCCCGCCCATGTCTCCTGAATGTCCCCGCCCATGTCTCCTGAATGTCCCTGCCCAGTTGATGGATGAGTCCGGTCGAGAGCCATGCAGGGGCAGGGCCGAACAAGCTTCCCATCGCCTTCATCGGCCCTGTCACGTAAAGGGTCTCCCGTGTACCCCTCGGCCCACACACCCCCCATCATGGGTGCTCATCTACTGACGATAAATTGGCTTGGGTTTTGACATCCAGTGTGTTGTCAAGTTTAGCAGCCGAGCGTAGATGTGCGGGTGGACACGTCTGTGTGGGCGGCGGCATCTCTTCTCATTCCCATTCGTCCAATCAATGTGCGACCGCATCTTTATTTGCGTGAGCTACTTTCCACGAGCGACATCATCATATTTCAAGAGCCTACTTATTCCATAAGGCCTGTCATAACACCCATTATGACACGGAATTGATGAGTGCATTACGCTGTTGAACAGAATTACCACCGTGATTCTCCGTCACCACTTGATAGCTTAATTAAACATATTACCATATGTCATTTAGCAAAGGGCTGCCACAGTGACGGGTGAGATCTCCCTGCAATTAAGTCTCAACCGCCTGAAACTGACACAGAGATCATGCCACAGTGTCGTGCATAGCGAGAATGCTATGACACCCCAAACCAACCAGATTTGTACCAGCATTTCCTCCTCCATGCGTTCTATTTCACACGGTAACGTGACAGGGCACGGGGGGCCTGGACCTGGAATTCAGATTGGAAGAGATCAATTATTCAGGAGCCAAGTGGAGCAGGATACACAAGAGGATCCGGGGGAAACTGGGAACCAGTTCATAACACTGGCTGAGCTAGAGCAACTAGAGTAGGGTTTGATTAAGATGCATGGGCGTTGCGGCTGGTCCCTGCATTCTGACAAGATGAGTGGACTTGGACTGGATGGAAATGGACTAGGCTGGCTTGGATTGGAATGGACAGGGCTTGGTTGGACAGGTCTGGCCTCTGTACTGCCAGCCTGGGAACCAACACAGCAGTGCTAGACCTTTGAGCAGACAGAATACAGAATGGGGGGGTAGGCCTTTTGGGGCTGTTTCTGTAGGAGCGCAGACAAGGTATAGCCAAGAAGAATTTTTCAAAGTAAGGCAATTACAGACGTGCTCCCCTGGCAGCTGATCTTCTGGAAGGTCTTTAAACAAAGCTAATCTTGCAATCCTAGGAAAGAGGAATATGACTGTCTAAAGAAAAAGACACGGTTAGACAATCTCAATGTGCATACATTTAAATGTACAGTATGCATGTATGTATTGGATAGACTCAAAGCACAAATCATTGTGTGTACTCATCACTCATTTTGCATAGTTGAATGCTAATTTTGCACATATTTTGTGTATTCTGTCCCTATTCTGTTGTCTACCATACCACCAAGGATTTTTCCACATGTATGTAAAAGTATGAATAAACGAATAAAGGAGATTTTGATTTCAGAGTACGTAAACAAACCGTATCTTTAGGTACCTGAGGATGGAAGTCAACCAAATGAATTAGGAAAACACTAAATATATAGTCATCACAGCCTAAGGCCACCTACATCACACACAGGTTAATTAAGTCTATTGAAGATAAGTAAAGTTTATAGCATAATGGAAATGCTAAATAAAACCCCACAGACATTAGAGAGCCCTGAAGGGTCCTGAACAGTAGAACATGGAGACAATAACAGCAAAATCCTTACATATCAGACCAGGGCTAAATAGATGGATGTCAATACCGACCCATACCCGGTTCCCACATCTATTTGTCTTGTCTTGCCAACGCCCATGAGCATCTCAAACAGCCCCTGGACTAGTAACCTAGTGACCTCCAGACAGTCCAGTCTGAGGAGCTCAGGTCCAGCCCAGAGCCCCAGGTGAGTAATTGTAATGCAGCCAGTGAGATGAGAGTTATTGTCTTATCAATAATGTAAGGTTGGGCGCCAGGCAACAGGCTAGTGATACATGGCTTATCTCAACAGGCCATGAGTAATCTGCCGGCCTGGCCTGGCCCAAGTACAGAAATGTTGGTGCACACACACACACACACACACACACACACACATACATACATACATACACACTCAATCACAGCGGATTAGCATTCCAAATCCAAAATTCGACCCTTTCTAACCATTAACATTTAACTCATCCATACACCTCAAACCCCATTTTAACCCTAACATTAACACAGAGCCTGGAAAAGCAATTTGTATAAATGACAGACAAAATGTCCTCACTAGTGATCAACTGTCATTGGTTACTATATTGCAAGTGGTACACAAACACCGGAAAACTGACAAGAACAGTAAGTCTGTTATTGGAGTCGGTCATTGGATGTAGGACCTGGAAGAACAACATAAGTGTATGTCTATAGGTAGGAAACGATGTAGGACACTCACGGCGCAAAAGTGCCGCTATGCGCACTAAATTAACAAAACCACTGAGAAGGGGAAGAACTATTTTGTTATTCGCGATAGTCCAAGAAAGCATCTTGAATTCATATTTTCATACCAGCCATGTTTATAGATCTCACAAGCTGTACTGCCTACACTGACATCCCAACCCTGCCCAACTAGCTACTTATCAGTCCACACAAGCCCATGCTAGTCCATTCAATTGCTTGAGCACTAAGACAGCGAACAATGTTGTGACCACACACTCCATACAGAATCCCCTTTGCCCCACACTGCCACCCAGAGAACAGGAGTGCACCTGCCGTGAAAACCCTCAGTAATATGACTCTACCCACAGGGACCCGGAAAACTAAAGTATCGCTAATCTCTGCTGGACGATGGTGCTTTTATTAGAGGTTTGCTGCTGCATGGAGCAGGCGTCTGCTGTTATATTACACCTGAACAACTTTGGTTATCAGTGCAAGCTTACAAAACCTTCTTTCAGTAAACCAAAGACATATTCTTGATGTAAAAGCAAATGTATAATGTTGAAGTGAAGGATGGGAATACTAGCACACAGCTAGATAATATGATTATGGTTAGGTATTATGGTTAGAGTTAAGTTTAAGTTAGTTAATATTGTTAGGTGAGATATTTAAATTTTTTAAGGAAGTGGGATTGGGAAAGCCTCAAAACCATAACAAAAAATTGAAACAAAATGTCTCTCCATGGATTTTAATTATCAACCATTGGAGTCAAAGTCAGCTAGCCAGCTAAACTCACAACCTTTGGAGTCTGATGAATGAAAAATAACAAAGTAAATGTTTTGGTTCGATAGTTCAGATATTTGGTTATGCTTTCTCCTTTTCATTTTGAGGAGACACTTCCATGTCATTGTCAGTAACTCCCCTACTCTTTCCTCCTCCCCTCAAGGGTTCCCTCATCTGGGTTATTACAACATCTGGAGAAGACATGGTAGGAGAGGCCAAGGAAGACATTTAGCTAGAGAACATCCCAGTACAGGTAATTTCTGAAACAGGACTCCATTACTCCTTCAAAGGCCTTAAAACTGTATTGAAGAAGCGCCTTCTATAAAAACCTGTACTACTATCTTATGTGATTACATCAACAAAGGCCATTGACATGAACTATTAATCTGAAAGAAGTTACAGAGTCAGAAATTCTGTCCCAAGAGACGCTCTGGCGACACGTCAATGCATTGTGTGAGATTGATCAGTTCCTTCTTAATCATTCCCCCAAACACACCTATCGACCCACTGTGGCATTTGTCCAGGGAATGGGGTCATCCTCGTTCCTTCAGTAGTACACCACCTGACCCCTTTTCAACCCAGAGTCCCACCAATGTCCAATTCTTGAACAATTCATTAATTATTTCTACCCTAGGAAATAAAAGGCGGTTTATTATTGAGTGTAAACTGTCCAGGACTCAGATATCAATCAAGCAGCATAATCATTACACAAATTAGTAGTGTTAGTCAAATAGAGTGACCCAGGGTGGATTAGCAGTCTAAGCTAACACCTCTGTGGCACAGCTTTTCAGCACACACAATGGGAAAAAGCAAAACTGTAAAGATGGTAATTTAATAAAGACAAGATTGCAATATTTATGATGCCCCATACTTACTACACTACACATAAATACAGACGAGGGAGCCTTGCCAAAGCACTCCGCTTCTCAAAATGCCTAGTCTTAGGAACATGGGGGAAATTACTCATTATTCCCAATACCTTTTTTAAATACAAGGCCAAAGACCTACTCCAGTAGTCAAACTGAATATGAATAAAAGTAAATGTTTGATATTTACGTACACTACGATTCAGAGCCTACCGAGGCAACTGGCCTACAGTGCAGTAAACTTGGTATTGGTTTTGGTACTTGTTATATTAACAAATAGTCAAATGGAGACAGTTTATTTATATTTACCAGTAAAATATGGCATATTCAGGCCATCCAAGCAATGAGATTTCACAAGCTTAATGATCGGATTGAGCTATGCGTCCCCCAAGCTATCCAACAACAGCACGCCTATTATCATCACTAATAATCATCAAGAGAACAGAGAAAACGTCATGACATTGTCAGTAAAACAACACAGCTGAGCCTACAGCTTTACCACTCATGTTTTGACAGAAAAAGATGCTACTTTTATTCCTCCTCTACGCTTTGCTGATTCATGAATAATTTCTATGTTACAGCCGGTCTGGCCTGGTTGGAACACCCTCACAGGGAGGCCCGCGTGATAATCAATATTGGGGGTTATGAAGTAAGGAAAGCCTCTTTGCTCCAGGCTCTCCACAGTTACAATGAAAGACTTAAGATTACATTTTATACTAAACTAGCTATCAGGACCAGGGCCCCAGTCTCATACATTTTAAATAAAACATTGGGGAGAACAAGTATTTGATACACTGCTGATTTTGCAGGTTTTCCTACTTACAAAGCATGTAGAGGTCTGTAATTTAATGTACACTTCGACTGTGAGAGACGTAATCTAAAACAAAATTTGCATTTCATTGTATGACATAAGTATTTGATCACCTAACAACCAGTAAGAATTCCGGCTCTCACAAACCTTTTTTCTTTAAGAAGCCCTCCTGGTCTCCACTCATTACCTGTATAAACTGCACCTGTTTGAACTTATTACCTGTAGAAAAGACACCTGTCCACACACTCAAATAGACTCCAACCTCTCCACAATGGCCAAGACCAGAGAGCTGTGTGAGGACAAAAGGGATAAAATTGTAGACCTGCACAAGGCTGGGATGGGCTATAGGACAATAGGCAAGCAGCTTGGTGAGAAGGCAACTGTTGGCGCAAGTATTAGAAAATGGAAGAAGTTTAAGATGACGATCAATCACCCTCGGTCTGGGGCTCCATGCAAGATCTCACCTCGTTGGGCATCAATGATCATGAGGAAGGTGAGGGATCAGCCCAGAACTACACGGCAGGACCTGGTCAACGACCTGAAGAGAGCTGGGACCACAGTCTCAAAAAATACCATTAGTAACACACTAAATCCATGACAGTCCCATCTGAAGTTTGCCAATGACCATCTGGATGATCCAGAGAAAGAATGGGAGAAGGACATGTGGTCTGATAAGACAAAAATAGAGCTTTTTGGTCTAAACTCCACTCGCCGTGTTTGGAGGAAGAATAAGGATGAGTACAACCCCAAGAACACCATCCCAACCGTGAAGCATGGAGGTGGAAACATCATTCTTTTGGGATGCTTTTCTGCAAAGGAGACAGGACAACTGCACCGCATTGAGGGGAAGATGGATGGGGCCATGTATCGCGAGATCTTGGGTCATGGCTGGGTCTTTCCCGAAACACACACCCAGGGCAACTAAGGAATGGCTCCGTAAGAAGCATCTCAAAGTCCTGGAGTGGCCTAGCCAGACTTGAACCCAATAGAAAATCTTTGGAGGGAGCTGAAAGTCCGTATTGCCCAGCGACAGCCCCGAACCTGAAGGATCTGGAGAAGGTCTGTATGGAGGAGTGGGCCAAATTCCCAGCTGCAGTGCGTGCAAACCTGATCAAGAACTACAGGAAACGTATGATCTCTGTAATTGCAAACAAAGGTTTCTACCAAATATTAAGTTCTGCTTTTCTGATGTATCAAATACTTATGTCATACATTAAATTGCAAATTAATTACTTAAAAATCATACAAAGTGATTTTCTGGATTTTTGTTTTAGATTCCGTCTCTCACAGTTGAAGTGTACCTACCTATGATGAGAATTACAGACCTCTACATGCTTTGTAAGTAGGAAAATTTGCAAAATCGGGAGTGTATCGAATACTTGTTTTCCCCACTGTATGTGGTGGTAAAGTTGTTGTATGAAACTGCTGTGACTTTACAAACAAATAGCTGAGTAAAGGAAGATTTCATGCTCTCTTGGCTTTATAGAGTTAGAAAGAAAATCAGCGGACGCGGTTCATCACACAAAAGTCATGTTTTGATTGGTCGCCAAGTTTCAGAGGCAACCAAATTTTTTGCCCAATTTATCCCGGCATTGAGTAGAGTCCCTGCTGCTGTTAACCCATCCAACTCCAAGACAGGTTACTGAGCTAAGACCAATCGCTGCGTCGCCAAGACGCAGCGATCAAACTGTCTTTTCTCTGTTGTATCTCCACCCCATTCAAGGCTCTGTGTTACAGGTTCTGCACCCTCCTGGATGGCAACCTACCAGTCCTGAGTCCTGAGTCTACTTTCCCTTAGGGAAAGAGCCATTTTGCGGGGGATTAGCAAATCATGAGTCATCTAAGGTAAAGCTGTAATACGAGGACTAGAGGGTCAGAAGGAAGGATTTAAAATGTCTTTTGCATTTGATATAGCCATTATGGGGAAATATGACTTCCTGGTTTACACTAGGACGTACATTTTGTTGAGAATGAACAGTAACATACATGCGCTGCACAAGACAATAGGAATGACATTCACATCCCCAAAAGGCATTTCTCTGAAATGTGGGTATCTTGCGCGTTTTGGCATGTCGTATTTCAACAGACCCTGGATGAGGGCCATGGCTAGATCAATGTCAATTGAGAACACCAGCTAAAAACACTTGCCTTATATGTATTACTTACATGTGGTTTCTTAATCAAACATACACAAAGACAAGATTCTTCAAGAGACTAAGTAATAACTGCCATTACAAAGATATCTGTAATGTTTTCAGAATTCCACACATTCACCTGATGTGCTGGCACTGTAATTTGGTCGGTTTATAATAATGGAGACATTCAAATTAAAAAAGATCATGTAAATGTCCTAATTCTTCCTCTTTGTCAGTCAACGTTTGCTCTTTTAACCCCCCACAATTGGCATATTCACCGTCTCCATATATTTACATCTAATGTTATGATAACGCGAAGTATCTATTTCTGACTGAACGTTCTGTCATTGAATAGAGGATGGCAGCTTGCTGTGTAGCCGATTGGGATTCTGCCTCATAACTCTGGACACAGTCCATCTACGTTTATTAACTGGCCGGTCACCTGAACATGCAGAACCTAAGGTGTCACAAAAGGTCTATTACTTTTGTAATGTACCCCCAGAACAGCCAGAAAAGGAATGGTCATCAAAGAGTTCGGCCCTTCTCTATGCATCAATGTTTGTTGTTGTTTTGTCTTGGGGGTTTCAGGCGGGGTATATGTAAAAGCACTTCATGACAACTACTGATGTAAAAAGGGCTTTAAAAATACATCTGACTGATTGACAACATCTTGCTCAAGGCACCCACACATACACATGAAAGCACACATACAAATACACTATCAATTAGACACAAACTCCCACTCAGACTCCCACCAAAGCTTTCACTTCCCTTCAGATTAGCACAATGGAAGTGATGCAGACCACTTTTCTACCACCTTGAATCCCTGATTTAACTTCAGTCTGGTTTGATTTTCCAACAGAACCAGAGACGTGCTCAGAAACAACACCTCATATCTCTTTGCCCTTCGCTGATATGACTTAGCGGCTGGCGCCCTGGGCGATGTAATTAAGATATGATGGTTGCGGTAGGTTGGGCAAAGAACAATAGTTGAGCACCCTTATAAAATCGAAACAAGAACAAATGCACGTGGGACGGTTTTCATCCTCGTATGAGTGATCGAGGAGCAGAATGAGGTTTAGTCTGTCCTTTATACAGTAAGGCAAACTACAATAAAGCTGTTTTTATATAATCTGACCAATCAGTTCCAGTGGCTTCTACTCAGACACTTTGTGAAGAGGTTATTTCCGGAAACAACATATCATATGCGTTCTACATCTCCAGATGAATTTATTGATGGGAGATTTCCAATCCTTATGAAATTACATTTGCATGTGGGAAAATTCCGGAAACACATTTTGAATATGAGGGAGGAAAAGACAGATGAATCAAGTTTAGTACGCCTGTTACATGTTTTATTTACAATGTCTTTACTATTATGAATGTGTTTTCCCTGGAAGTGATCTGAAGGTTGGGGCGAGAGGCCCGATGGTAAATGTGAAACATAACGGCGACTGTACACAACCCTGCCTCTCTCTGTGGAGAATAAATCTAGAAGACCGTGATCGGTTGGTAAATATTGTAGTGCGAGCGTTTTTATCAGTTGGTTAGATTTTATGTATACATTCCCCATCTCTGATATAAAATGTTTGTGGTACATATAGCATCATTCTTTCTGGTCAAAGGCCTTCCGTATAAATACACACAACAACAAGGTCCACATTGGGAAACCTCTTAGCACACAATATGTTTAAGAAATGCTTGAGATTGACAGGTCTCTGAATGCACAAGTTTGCCAAATTATCAATGAGCTAGTCCTGTTAGCCATAAACAAATTGTTAATATGTTTTATCTTGGTCAAGGCAAGAAATCCATGTAAACCCAATTCCGGAAATATCCCCTATCAATGTATAACAGCGAAACATGTCTCATTCATCTTAGGTGCCAGGGCTTTGACAACACTTTTAATTAATGAACATTTATAGAATTCACAAGGAAATATCTTTGGTACTGGAGTCATGGCAGAGGTTGGACCACTCAGTCTACGAAATAAGTAAATTGTACAATTCTAGATGGGAGACTTCTAGGCCAGAATGCAAATATCGAAGGGGAGAAGATTCTGAGGTTCACAAGATACAGAATTTGAGGGAACCCCCCCCCCAAAAAAAAATATCTAAAGGAAGGTTAGCTATCTCTTCAACAACTCAAGACTGATAAATGTGTTGGAAAATACAGTATTAGGGGGATATGTCAAGTTAAGAGAAACATACGCAGACACACAAACACAGATGAACACACATTTCTCCCTTCACTTCGGGCTTAAGAGTAAGGCAGGGAGGAGGCGTTTCCTAGCAACTGTGGCTCAGCCATAGCGCTGGCTGTAGACGGAGAACAGCACAATGGCACAACCATGCTGGGTTGGATGAATGGACTTACGGAAAGTAGAGCTGTCTACAATAAAAGCAGACTCCACCCAATGATATTGCCACACAGAGAACTGCCTTTTCACCTTGTTGGCTTAGGAATTTAATTAGCAACCTTTCAGATACTGGTCATGAGCTCTAAACGCTAGACTTACAGGCTACCCTGCTGATAAACGGAAATCCTAACCAAGACAGAGTAGCGCTTACAGCTTAGAAGCCGTGGGACACAAACCGTGGAGAAGTGGAGCACCTGTGTTAGTTGTTGTGAAAATTGACCCACTATCTTTAGCATGGAAATAACTTGTTAACGCATTGAAAAACGCATTGCTGTAAAATGTTTGACGCCCTTTTTGTTTTTCTCATTACTCTAACACAAAACAACATCTTACATTTTACTTGTCCTTCGCAGGACAATTAAAATCCATTATGAGGGACGCCGTTATACCTCCCTAGCACGTGAGTAGTGATGATGCTCACAGGGGCTTTGTCTTTAGAGACAAAAGAAATCTAGAATTCTGAAAGCCATCTCAGAGGTCAGACTCTTCACAGGGCCTGAAAGTTGCTTGAGGGAGAGGATGGGATCGGAGCATGGCCTGGCCTGTTGGCTTGACTGGGATTCTGGGCAGAGTGCAGTGCAGCTAGAAGTAGAGTTCCCTTGGGTGTGAGTCGGGTCTGAAATAACAGGCTCCGTCCTTCACACCCATTCAGGACAGGAGAAAAGACTCTGGGCTGCCCAGGTCTTCACGGGAGTGGTTTAAGCTGTGATTTACCACAAACAGACATGGGCTGCGGAGGGTCTATGATCTAGCAGCAATTGTTATCCATTACAGGCATCCTGCTTGGTCAGCCGCTGTACAAATGAAGGGGGTGAGAGCGCTCATTCGCTCGCCTCCTCAACTCTACGTAACACAGATACAGAAGACCTTCTGTCTAACTGGCTCAAATGACAGAGTTCATTCAAAATCAAGAGTTTTAATGAATATTACTAGGAGACGTTTTGAAAGAAAAGAAAATGTGTTCACTTTTATTTATTATTACAAGTAGAATATGCTTTACAAAGAGAACTCAGGTTGGTGTCATTCATTTTGTAAGTAGAAAAGCCATCTAAATGACATTCGGTACACAAGTAACTACCACATTGGACTATTAGGATAGGATGTGTTCTGGTAGTAAATTCCCTGTAATTATTTAATGACAAGGCTTAAGTTATTTTTGAATTAGTGAGATATGAAAACCCAGATTTTTTATATCAACTCATAAAGGATCAATACATAGAGAATTACAATGAATCCCAGTACGGTTATATCATTTTATGAAAAGTATATTTTGTTGCTGCTTTAAGTCATGGCAGCTTTAGTCCTAATATCTGACATCCATACCGGTAGCCATGGTGGCTTAACATTAATAAACTTACAGCAGAACAGATATTTATCAGACCGGCTTTGTGGTGAAGGGTAAACTCCTCATTCAACGTCATATAAACCTTTAACACAGTAATGTTTATACCGGCTTTTATTATATCTGAGATATAGGTCGGTTTTCTATTTGGAAAACAAGATTTAAAAGAGGGATATGAAAATAAAAACATTTTATTTCTAATTTATATTTTATTCTTACCCAGAATCACCTACATTTGTCCATACTCAATCGTTCCATGAACAGAACCATTAAATTATAATAAGTCTGTTAAACTCTTAAACTGATGATAATCATGACTGCTGATTGGATAAAAGCTGGGGTATATGACATCCCTATACCACAGGTATTATATCCTGTCACTTTTGACCTCTCTAACAGAGCTGTTCATCGATTCATGAACGATAACGCATTTTGGGGTTTGTGGTCAACATACCACAGCCAATCACTGTACCAAGCACCACCCCCTTATGCCCTATGGCTTAAATGTACCATTCCGTCTGTACAGTGAACGATACAACGAAATTCTACAAATCCTATATCATCCTAAAGATGCTGAGGAGACGTTCCCCCATGTTGGGCGCCAGCGAGTGGGCCCCGATTGTGTGCAGGAATAGGCCCCAGGACGGCCCTCCCTGTGCTGGTTGCCTCCGGCCCCTCTGCCCGGCCCATGCTGTCCCCCTCCAAACAGACTCTCACTCAGGGTGGCCATCCAGATGTTGAATTGGCCAACTCCCCTCACGCTTCTTCACGGAGGGCATGGGATGACTGCAGACATCCCCTCGCAAATACACAGTCACGTGCAGAGAGAGCGTGTGTGTGTGTTTGTGCGGTTGTTCCGGGGGACAGGCTGATCACAGCGGGCACCCAGACCACTCCATCTTGCCGGTTACATAAGAGCCAGTGTGTAACCGTCTCTTCATGAAGGTACAGAGCAGGACGCCCCTCCGGGGAGTTAGGGCTTGTAATGTCCTGACTGATTATCATGCACACAGTGAAAACAGCCAGTTCTAAATCACAACGGAGCAGCACAGGGTAGGATGCTTCCAGACTACTTTGCAGTGTGCTCATTTTTCTCCCGGTAAACGGCTCCTATTTTGAGCACCTGCAATCGATTATACAAAAAAAATGTTTATAGCTACACTAAACCCGAATGCAGCAGACAGCAGAAAAAACAGGTAAACACAGACATAGCAGCATGGAATACGCCTAGGGTGAAGGGAGGGGGCGTTTCAGTTTAGCATAACATTGTTGAATACCATGTTAGGGTGTGTCTATCAGTCCTTTTATATTGTGGCTTTTACAACTACTTGGCTTTTGGTATAATACCCTACTATAAAGTGTGTATAATTTTTTTTTTTACTTTTATATAATTCATAAGAAAGGACAATTGTATATATTATTTTATGTACTCTCCATGTGTATGATCAGTGTTAGCCTAGGGTTGGCTGTAGTTGTTAATAGACTCCTTGAGAACATTTCCTAGAGAAACTGAGGGAACAAATGCTGTGTGCGTTAATGCAATAAAAGTTTAACACCACATAGATCTAGGTTTAGGTGTGTACATTTATGGTTTTACCTTGACACAACATACACAACATAGCCACAATTACCATGACAACATGCAGGCGGAGATCCCTAGTGAGCACAACCACAACTAGCTGGACAGTTAGAACAAAAACGTCATCATATTGGTATAGAAATATTTCCTATTAGAAATATAAACCATTCAACTTAATATTTATGAATCCCAACTTGATTACCCCTCTTGAGCTCTAGCTATACCGCCCTTTATTCTACCACTGTGTCTTACCGGTAGGCCTAAACTTCATTTGTGGAGTTCATGAACAGTGGTACTCAGTTAAATTACTGTTAAAGCTACTCTGTACCTCCAATTGAACATTTTCTTCAGTGGAGAACAAAATGAGAGATCCACTTTCACAAGTTGATTAAAGTAGCATAGACTGGCAGCATAAGAACAACCAATATGAAAAATTTAAATATTGTACAATCGAACAAATGCTATTTGAGTGAACTTAGTCCCTCTCTTTTGAAACACTGTAGTGGACATTAAAAGGCAGGCCTGTTCAGCATATCTGGTGCAGTTAAGACACTTCTAGAATGACTGATGGGACCAACAGATATAATATTAATCAACGCAAATTGTGACATTGCCGACAATTACGCAAGGAACAATTAAATTCTCATTCTATTTCAATTTAATTAATATTTCATTATTAGCGTCATGACTTCTTTCATGCTTCGTGACAGAAATCCAACAAAAAACAAACAATTGTGGACATCGCTATCAGAAGCATTACGAAAGTAATGAATTATTGATTGTGTTCATCATTCATTTGCAATGCAGTCAGGATTCCTGAGGGTGAGTGTTTTCTCAATTGTTTTAGGTCCAGACTTATTAAAAATTTCAGTTTTTTTATTAATGACCGCATTTATTGTTTGGCAGGACACAGTGAAGCAACAGTCAAGCTGCAGGGTTGGAATGTTCATTTCTGACTGCCAAGGTCTGCTTGGCCTCTCTGAGAGTTGTACTGATTTAATTCTAGTTTGTCTGTATGGTCTGTTATCTACTCCACATTAATGAGGAAATAAATACATTGAGTTTATCTTGACTCTCAGCTTGTCTTTGATCAATACAATGTCCAACGGTTTGGATTCCTTCGAGAATCAGGTGATGGCACACCGTTTTACACACATACAGTACAAAATGAAATCCCTTAAAGGGCTATTAAATGTAGCACTACAGGACAAAAAGGCTGTTACACAACTAGACCTTGTGACCAAACCCATTAGTCAATCAAATGTCACGATACTTTAGGTCAAGTGACATGCATATTTTTCTCAACAAAATACCAGTTCTCTCGACGTGTCCACAAAACAACATCCAGTCTGATATAAGAGGAGCGAAACCCCCTAAGAAGGGCAGAAGAGTGGCTCCGGGGTGAACAAGAGAACAAGACAGCGAATCACATCCGATCTCCTTCCACATGTGGCTGGGTAATAAGTGTTCAGAGCCCCAGCAAGCCTCTCGGGAAGCTGCATCTCAGCTGTCTCTGTGGCAGCCGCCGGCACAGGGAACCACAGTCACCCGAGGCCAGAAGATATACACCACACCCGTCATGGGGAGAGGACCGGCCCCTAGACTACCACTCCACTCTGCCTCACAGACACGGAGATGTGTGTGTGTGTGCCTGCCTGCCCCGTGGCTCCTTCTGAATCAAACAGTAGCTCTTTTGTTTTGCTGTTTTTCAAAAGGAGGTGTTTCGTTCAGCTGCATTTTATGGTCTAAGGCAGGGGTGGGCAAATATTTTGGCTCGGGGGCCACATAAGGATTTTGAAATGAAATGGAGGGCCACATTTGTTTTTATAATTTGTTCATCATAATTGATTTGGAGGCCAGAAAAGGGCATTCCAGGGGCCGGATGGGACAGCCTTGCGGGCCGCATTTGGCCCACGGGCCGTAGTTTGCCCACCCCTGGTCTAAGGGAACCCATAGTGTTATGCTACAGCAATAGCGATGTATGGAGGCTGCAAACACTGGAAGTGCCCCCTAGCCACACACACACAGGGACTGTAATGTCATCTGTTAGGGTAGGGACCCATAAAAACAGAAAAGCACTTCCACTAACAATGATTTGTCTAAATAATGTTTTTATCATTTTTCATCTGTACACTTACATTTTGTAAAGCATCAAAGATAACGTGAAACAACTCCACTGTAATGTCAGAAGAAAACCCTGTCTATTATGATTTCACATGACAAATAACATGATGAATTGAGGGATATATCTAAAAGGAAATTAGGAGGTATTTCTTTGTGTGGTCTAGTGAGGATTACTTAGTAACACAATGGTACTTGAAACTCCAGGGTTGATTTCGATTACAGTAAAAACGATGAAAACATAGGCACTCAATGCGGGTAGTCACTCTGGAGAAGAGCATCAGATAATTACGTACATCTGAATGTTTCCTGGATAGGGTCCAACACATGTTTGATTCCTTTGGCTTAGCCGGCCTCTCTCATCCTAAAGCAGATATCGCCCAAGAACACAAGCTAACCTAGGAATACGCTCATCTCAGTTGCCCCAATTTCTGGTTTAATTGGATCATGTTACATTCCACAATAACAAAGACTACACAACCCTTGACTCCCTTAATTCTCAAACAAAATAAAATATTTAATACCTGACAAATGTCTTCACCAGAGAAAAATAGCACATGTAAAACTGGAAAATGTCCTGAATAAAAAAAAAAAACATATTTCCATGCTAATATTTTTGTAGTAATCTAATGCATAATCATGTCAGACTACAGTACACCTTGCCGCATCACATGATACGTAACATGATCAGTTATACAATTAACCTACTTTAATGCAGCAGCCTATTCACAACATCTGTATCCAGCGGAAGGAGTCGAAGAGGTGGGCTGCACAGTATGTGTAAAAGTAACAGATGGCCCTGATCTAAATGGTAAAGGCAGACTCCTGTGCCTGGCTACTGGTTGCCAAGTCATATCCCACAATTTGGATGCAGGAATGGCTCCATCACAGCGCTTAAACCTACGGGAACCTTATAGTAACGTAACGTATAACAACAGCTTGGATTGAGTGTCAAAGGCAAACGCTCATTCTCACGAGAGTTTGCCAAGTAAAATCCTATTTGAGTCTTGTTTCCTTTACGGAAAGGGGTTCGTTTAAAGGAAATTCTCCAACAGCGTTGTGAGGAATTATTGCTACTGTTGATAACTATGAACAAAAAGAATGGTATGGGTTATTTTCTTCCTAGACGATCCACTTGCAGCCAGGTGTCAGCATTCTGTCAATCATGATTTTGGTTAGAATATCCTGCCACTGGGTAAAATGAATAATGCTGTTGACCTTAATAAAGGCCCAAAAATCATGAAAGACATCTGACATTTTCTGCTTATGCATGCTCAACCCAAGACCAAGCCCAGTACTATACTGCGTGACCTAAGAACCCTATTTTAATCAGTGCTTTGGTCAGATGAAAATAGCGATTGTTGGCCACATGTCCACTATTGTGGTGTAGCGTTCATGGAATACATGGTTTGTCTCTTTGTCTTTTTAAAAAGGACAGCCCTCTTGTTTTCTCTGCCCTCCGTAGGGTGTCACCTGCTTGTGTGTGTGTCTTAAGACTCTGCCTCTTTCTGAACATAATGTCCTGGGACCTAATTACTTGACACACACAGGCGCGGTACCAGCAGTAACAGGGACCTAATTGGGGGAGTCAAAACGTTGCAACATCATCACGGGTATGGGGATCCGAGTACGTTGCCAAGGACAGTCTCAAAAGAAAATCCCTTGAATTTCTCATGATTGCCGAACTAAAAAACGGAAGGGGTTGTGACGAGCCTTTCTAAAGAGTGGGTCTCTGAGGGAAACGGCAGCACCTGCATGACATCCACGGCACCTGCTGTGCACAGGGGCTATCCTAATTCACAGTGTTGTGGGGGGTGGACCATGGGAGGAGGTGCATTCAGTGGGATCTACCCCTAGGATGTAAAATAGGAAGAGTTTGGGCTAGTTTGTCTTCACTTGATTAAGTAGAGTCAAGAAGGTACGTTGACAAACTGAGTGAAATGGACAATTACTGTTGCTCATTGTGGGGCTAAAATGGGACCTGTCAAAGTTGCTCAACAGATTTGTTAAAAGGAAGGCTGGTGAAAAAGCTTTCATAATATTCAGTGGCCTTTAACTTGCATCTGGAATGAGTGCGCCATCTCCTGGAAAAGAGCTAACAGCAGGATTTGTTCTTACTATACAAGGGGTTTGTATATATCAGTCGGCTGCCTGCAGTCATTTTTATCCTCGTGATCCCAGCTCATGGGTCCACCTTAACAAGACAAATTATGGAAATGTGTGTTTTATCCAGACGAAACCCACTAGCCTTTAAATGGGTACATATGGGTACAGAGTAATAATCACTGCTACCAAAATGTTGCCCAAGGTGGAAGGTACAGGCTATTAAATGATAGGGGACTTTGATCTGTAATGTCAAAAGTTAAGCCAACATAAAAATACCTTTATTAATCTGGGCTTGGGGCATTACAACACAATGAAATCAAAGCTATATTATCGTGTGGGAAAGACAAGATTGAAGCAGGGTTAGGTGGTATCTAACCAGAAATAGACAGAAACCGTGACAAAGCTCTGCAAAAAAAAAGAAAAAAGGCTACGTAATGCCTGCACCATGCAGAATCTAAACAATTGTCATTTTCTTATGGTTATACATATAAAAGTTCCTTTTACCCAAGACTTTGGCTTGAATCTGTGGTGTGCTTTTGTTATTTACTATAATTACAAACGAAGGGAGGACGTTATAATCTTCCAAAATACAGTGGAAGTTCACCTTTAACGCGTTCCCGGAAGTCTCGCGATATGGCTTTTTGGTAATGTCGATTTTCGACATCGAAACTCTGCCGTAAAGCATTCGTTATGTACTTTACGGTGGTCAAAAAATAAAAACACATGTGCGCAATCCTACGTCTCTGCTTGTTATCAACTACGAATTGAGCATTTGCGTTTCTGTAAGTTGACTGTATTGTTACTTTACAATAAATATCAAATTCACAAAACTGATTGTGAATGAACGAAAGACAACCGATTTCACTATTTAACTAGCTATTACTGGTCACGTTAAGGAAAAGATAGCATAGCTAACTAACTATTCAAGCTAACTTACCTTATTATGTGGAGCAGTACATTGTAGGACACTGAAAACTATTATGAATTTTTTAGGAATGTCGTAATGTATGTCTGGGGTACAATTGTCGTAATATAACATTATTTCAGGCGATGGTGTAAGACATGTTTACATGAGCCAGGCCTGACTGAGGCTAATGTATTGCCGTGGCAATGCAGTTACAGTCACTGACCTGGTCTCAAAGACAGTTATGATTTATTGATTTGTATTCTGATTGTAAATCTGTTTTTCAGAAAACCATAAAATGGCCAAAAGTCTGCGAAGTAAATGGAAGAGGAAAATGCGTGCTGTCAAGAGAGCAAAAAACGCTCCCAAGGAACTGGCTCGGCTGAAACAAGCCTTGGCCAACGGTGGCACAGGAGACATCTCCATGAGTGACATACAGGAAATCGCTACAGTCGTGCCAGCAGGCAAGATAAAGGAGAAAGTTGATGTAGATAAGAAGGGAGAGGAAGTCGATGGTGAGTGCACAACACAGACAGTATGCATGCAGATTAATCATTGTTTCTTATCAAGTAAGAGTTTTAACACTGTTTTATTTCTGATTTGCAGATGGAAAGATGGACTTGGAAAGCAAGCGCAGTAAGACAACCCAGATGGATGAGCATGGACAGTACCCCAAATGGATGAGCCAACGACAGGCCAAGAAATTGAAAGAGAAACGATTGGTAAAGAAATCAGGAGGAAAAGCCAGAAAAAAGAAGGGTATCGCATGGTAGCCAAAGGACTTGAACTTGGCCTGTGACACACAGGAGCCTTGAACACAACGGGAGAATTGTGGACTTAATCTGCTCTGTCTTGAAGGTAGTGTTATGATGAGCCAATGGATCGACTATATTGTGGAACCCATTGTCTTGTTTTTACACAAGCAGCCTCATTTAGATATGTCTTTTGACAAGTTAGATCTTTTGTAGTCAGATCTTTTCACAGCTAATGTGATAGGTAGAACGTGTGTCTAAATGCCGCCTTCTGTACTCCACATTTGTTTATGTTGGGTACAATGTTGGATTGGCATAATTCACTTGAATAAAGGCTATGTTTTCTTTTTGCTATTGTATCCAGAATATTGCACATCCTTGCGCTTTTCTCCCAGTAATACTAAACCATTGGTAATTCTCCCTGTGCCTAATCATGTCTTTACAATCACGCATGTTTATAAAAAAAAAACAACTGTTGATTTCATAACTTTACTAATGTTGGAGTAAATAAATGTGAACTTTATTGATTTACAATCAGTTGATTTCAGAACTTTACTTTTTCATCTGTAGTTTTTGATGTTGTGCTCTGGCAAGTTTGATGTCATTGAATTATAAGCAAAACACATTTCTGTTTTAAGAAAAACACATTCCATAGTTGAAGGACATATTTTAGATGCAAGTGTATCGGAATATCATTGGACAATTTCACAATCAGCCATTTATTAAAGGGTAAACTCTATGCAAATCCCTCTGCAGTATGAAGCGCAATGACTCCCGACCAGTTAGAAGTCTATTGACCAGAATGCACATTGCCAAGTCTTAACTATACCAGTTAGACTACCGACCACTTCGTAAAGACCTACAGCTCGTGTGTGTGAAGACTGTCTAGGCAAGCTCACTGGTTCAGTTGCACAAATGAGGCAGGGAAGAGGCCGAAACGTCCATGGCATTGTCCCTTCCACCAGCCTTCATCCACCATCTCTATGTTGGTGATGACATCATCCGGATAGAAGGAGATCTCATCATCCGCCTCTGAATGGGTGGAAATGCAGTATGTTGTCCCACAGGGTTTGTAAAATTATGTGTGCAATATTTAGAACTGCAAGTGATGGCTGCATGTGTAATTACTTCAAGGCAATCATCGAAAACACTGGGACCACATAGTTGCAACATACATTTGTTTTTGCATCTCAGTGACCGTTTTCACCTACTTTACAAAAAAAGGCGTGGAACATCTAATTTCATTGGTTGATCCCCCTTGGTGACCCGTTTGGAAATTGGCTAGTTCCTCCTGATGATTGGAACCGGCTCAGCAGGAGGGATCAGCCAATTATTACCTTCTCTTTTAACACTGATACGTTAATAGCTCTGCTCATACGAGGGCTTCTAGAGTACATACCTCCTTGGTAGTCATAAATGGCCACTGCTGTCTGACCACTTGTCAGGTCTTCATAGTCATTATCCACAGCTGTAGGGGGGACATATGAAAGGGTCAGTCAGTTACGACAAAGCAGCAGGCAACCGAAGCCCTCATTCCACTGTGTGGATCACTGACCTGAATCAAGTGGTGGGACCGGTAGGAGAGTGGCTGAAATATCCTCATACTCTCCCTCATCCTCTAGTTCTGGGTATATTGGGTCCTCCTCCTCCAGGGTCTCCTCCACAAGCTGGTCACTGTACCGTGGGGGCAGGCAAGGGGGTTGTTCATAGTCTGGCTCCTCCTGGTGCCAGACAAAAGGAGTGCATGCGAATGCAGGGGAATTTCAGAATGTGGAAGTGAATGGGGGGGGGGGGCGCAGTAGGAAGTTATATATCTCCATGTACCTGTGGCACCATCTCCTCTCTTGGAATTTGAGGCAGGGCTCTAGCAGGGGGTTCCTGTGGCACCATCTCCTCTCTTGGAATTTGAGGCAGGGCTCTAGCAGGGGGTACCTGTGGCACCATCTCCTCTCTTGGGATTTGAGGCAGGGCTCTAGCAGGGGGCAACTCTGGCACCATCTCCTCTCTTGGGGTTTGAGGCAGGCCTCTAGCAGGGGGCACCTGTGGCACCATCTCCTCTCTTGGGGTTTGAGGCAGGCCTCTAGCAGGGGGCACCTGTGGCACCATCTCCTCTCTTGGTGTCTGAGGCAGGGCTCTAGCCGGGGGTACCTGTGGCACCATCTCCTCTCTTGGTGTCTGAGGCATGGCTCTAGCCGGGGGCACCTGTGGTGGTTGTGGACTCCTGTTGGTGTGTGGGAGAGGTGGAGGTTGCTGCTGCTCCTCTTCATCCTCCTTGCTGTTCTGCTCCTAGGAGATGTACCACAGGCGTCTGA
>JACXGK010000696.1:22721-40837 GCA_016801125.1 Novumbra hubbsi
CTGTTCTGCTCCTAGGAGATGTACCACAGGCGTCTGAGTGTGGCTGTGTGTTGTGTGTGTTAAGTGGAGTAGAGGTGTTATGACGGTACCTGTTCTGCTCCTAGGAGATGTACCACAGGCGTCTGAGTGTCGCTGTGTGTTGTGTGTGTGAAGTAGAGTAGAGGTGTTATGACGATACCTGTTCTGCTCCTAGGAGATGTACCACAGGCGTCTGAGTGTGGTTGTGTGTTGTGTGTGTGAAGTAGAGTAGAGGTGTTATGACGGTACCTGTTCTGCTCCTAGGAGATGTACCACAGGCGTCTGAGTGTCGCTGTGTGTTGTGTGTGTTAAGTGGAGTAGAGGTGTTATGACGGTACCTGCTCTCTTGTTATAGTCTCCTCCAACTCCCTCTTCTCCCTAGCCTGTCTCCTGGCTCTTTCCTCCTCTGCTCGCTTCCTGTTCTGCTCATCGGAAGACCGAGCCAAGTTCTCGAAGCGAGCTTTTATGTTACCGGCCCCTTCGCTGGCTGCATGGAATTACAGAAAAGTATTAAATGTTAAGAATGAAAAATATCTGCACTTTTATATGGAACTAGCTAGAAATGCATACTTACAGGCCTCCAATGGCAGCGTCTTTTCATAGGCAGAGGTTGGGGATTCCATGTCGTTAAAGGACACTGCACTCTACAAAGCAAGGACATGAATCCTAAATTCAAATAACCAGTAATCACTATAGCTTGGGTAAGTTTATACAGTTCAATAGAAAATGGTTCAAGGACTAATGTACACAATAAGCCTTGAAAGTAAATAAAGACTTGCCTTATCCATGCGGTCTTTCTGGACTCCATAGCGTCCCCCAAAGCCTTTGGCATAATCTAAATGTACAGGTCAAAAGTCATTTTAACATAATCTCTCTGATTTTACTACTGTGAGTGACTCACCTTTCTGGGATTCATGCTTCTCCGTCTCCCCCTTGTAGTCGTAACCCAGGGCAGCCTTGTCCACTTTCTCCTTCTCCACCCCGAACTTCCCCCCAAAACCCTTCGAATAGTCTGACAAGACATCAAGAGTTCGTAAAAATATAAACTTAATGTCCCTATAAATGACTACAAAATGTAAAAACAAATACAACAGCAAATGATACTGTATCACACTAAACAACAAGCTCTAACAGTTGTCTGTCAACTGTCTAAAAACAATCGTATCATTTTCTGTCACCTGTGTCATTATATTTTAGGTGGCCAATAGTCAGGGTGCGGAATGACTAAAACATTCTATAGTATTATGTTAGTCAGTTTTCACATGAATAGATACTGACTAAAAACAACAGCGCCCAGTGCTGTACCACTCACCCTTCTGGGACTGGTGCTTCTCCGTCTCCCCCTTGTAGTCGTAACCCAGGGCAGCCTTGTCCACTTTCTCCTTCTCCACCCCGAACTTCCCCCCAAAACCCTTCGAATAGTCTGACAAGACATCAAGAGTTTGTAAAATATAAACTAAATGTCCCTATAAATGACTACAAAATGTAAAAACAAATACAACAGCAAATGATACTGTATCACACTAAACAACAAGCTCTAACAGTTGTCTGTCAACTGTCTAAAAACAATCGTATCATTTTCTGTCACCTGTGTCATTATATTTTAGGTGGCCAATAGTCAGGGTGTGGAATGACTAAAACATTCTATAGTATTATGTTAGTCAGTTTTCACATGAATAGATACTGACTAAAAACAACAGCGCCCAGTGCTGTTCCACTCACCCTTCTGGGACTGGTGCTTCTCCGTCTCCCCCTTGTAGTCGTAACCCAGGGCAGCCTTGTCCACTTTCTCCTTCTCCACCCCGAACTTCCCTCCAAAACCCTTCGAATAGTCTGACGGAAAAAAGCAGGGTGAGTAAGACAGCAGGAGTATCCAGGTAGGATAATAACATGCAGCATACTTGGACATCACAAAGTATGGTAAACTGTGGGACTTTCACCAGGCTATACCTTTCTGAGATGCATGCTGCTCCACCTCTCCCTTGTATTCGAAACCCATGGCCGACTACCAGACGAGATAAAGTGTTAAGCGTAATGACAAACTTTCAAACTCTCTCAAATGCTCTTATAGCGACGTGTTTGTCGGTAAGTATATAGTCCTCTCACCTTATCCACACGGTCTTTCTGCACTCCAAATTTCCCCCCAAATCCTGTCTTCGCATCTGTCTGAGATGAGTGCTGCTCAACCTGGGCTACATAGCCATGCCCTACGGCCCCCTGGGAAGTGACAAACATAACACTTCAATAAAGGAAACTGTTGAAATAGGCCACAAATAAATAGCGGTCCTCTCTGACAGTATACGCTTCAGGTTGAGCGACAACACCAGTTGAAAGAAGTGGGTAGGTGGTTACTTGAACTTCACTGAAGAACATGAATAATATTTTTGGTGGGGAAAAATTGTCAATGAAATAGAAACAACACACGGTAAGACAGTTAATGCGTAGAGAGTGACCTTGTCCATGCGATCCTTCTCCACTCCAAACTTCCCCCCATAACCATATGAAGCCTTGGGAGCCTCTGCCTGCTCCCTTTTCTTCACCACCTCATGCTCCTGAGACACCTTCTGTCTCAGCTCTGCTACACTGGAAAGATGCAAAGATCACACACACACACACGTTTCAGACCATGCCAAACAACTTCAGTCCCAGTTTCTATTATCTGCAAATATTAGGAGTACAGTAGGTTTGAGGGAAGATGAAACTAGTATGTGGCCAACCCTTAGGTTGAGTCAGTGTCACCATTCCATATTAGGTAAAACTCATTGCCAGCAAACCCACGGTTTTCACTTCCGTTTCCTGTTTCTACACAGCTACTTCTGGTTCAAACCTCTCAACTGAGCCAACCACCCACAGCTCTCCAAAGACGTAACACACAAACAGACCCATCCTTTAAGTTTTACCGTCTGTTTACTAATCTCCTTGCACACGCACGCAAACACACGCACGCACACACACACACACACAAACTGTTCAAAGGTTACCTAATATGTTCTTTTCGACCAGACCCCTCAACGGTCTTGGCTCCCCATCTCTGTTCCTGTTCTGATACATCATTCTGAAACACAGAAACAAGTCAGTTTCTTCCATCCTCACCTTCCTGTCACAACAGAAGCAAGGCAGCTGCTTGGAGCACAATCCAAAAAATGACATCTCTTAAATATTAAATTAGTTACACAGTCAACAGTGAAGTGTACTTCGGTAAATACACTGCCTCTATAGGGACCCTCCCTTCCTCAGTCCCAGTAGCTGACCTCAAAGTCTGGGTCAGTTTCCCAGTCATCCCCCTCTGAAGCCACCTTAACGCTCACGTTATGTCCTACAGCTGACTTCCACATCTGGGAAGAGTGAGAGAAAGAAAACTGTTGATTTAAGACCATCGAGAGACCATCACTTGCCAGTCCCTGGTGGGAGAAAGGTTGTGAGACACTGCTTTAGTGGACACTGTGCATGTTTACCTTGTGAACAATCACCTTTACTAACTACAATGACACACTAGCTTCAAGGTATTCGTTCTTCCTCTTCTGTCAGTGTATGAACCGATGGCTAACAAGCCTGTGTCGGCATTCTGATGAAGTCACAAAGAGGAAGTTGAGTTATTTAAGGCGTAACACACTGAACTTCTGTGTACTCCTCATAAAAGAGCACACAGTCATCCTAAACCATTTAACAAAACAAAGTAAGTTTGAGAGGGAGGTGGTAAGAGTATTGCAGCTGAGCACATCTGTCCAGGCTTACCTCAATGTAATGTCGAATAGATTTATCACTATTTTTTATATACCGATACAAATGAACTAAGTTGCAATCTGTTAGACAAGTCTGTAACCAGTTATCAAAATGTGTTGATGGGAGTGTTCTGTTATTTTCGTTTTTATAACCAACATGACGGTTTATATGCGTTATCTTGCCAGATAATTAAGATGTTATGGGTAACATAAAATAAGATGAAAAGAATTTACAGAGGAACTTGAAAACACCCATGAAGAATTGATCTTCCGTTAGCTAATATTTGAACAATATATCTTAAAAACCTTTCAAGTCGGCAACTTCCTTAAAGAACCCATTTCTACAGTGATTGTTATTAATACTTTTAAGAAACGGATTATTTAATTGTAATTAAACCTACGTACCTTTGCGTTGCCCAAGAATTTGAAAAGCTGAAACGAATGTCTTAATGTTTCAGAATTCACATCCACCGAGCGCGAGTTCTCTCGCCCAAATTGATGATAGAGGAAATTATAATTGCGCGTGGCCGTAGATGTCTGGCTACTGTATAGAACCTGGAAACACTCTATTCAAAACCATAATATTTCCTCATTCGCAACAGAAGCATTAAAAATAATAATAATGCAGTTATAAATACATTTCATTAGAAAAAAACAGGGCATTGATGTATTTTACGCTGACAATACAAAATATAACACGTTATTTTCATCCTCGCACAGAGGCATAATCAGAGTGATTTGCGTTCAGATAATATTTATTTTTTTATATGTTATCTGTAAATGTTTTATCTATTATTTCTTGAAAATAGCAGGTACGAATCTAGCCCTGTAGTTCTTTAGGCCGTTGATTAACATTAGAAGTTCACGGCAGATAGTGGGTTACAGGTCATGTGGGAAAACAGCAAACAATGACAAGTTATTGAGTAGACATTTTTACCAGCAGTGTTGCATTTACAGTACAGTGTAGTAGCTTCTTAAGGTGGTTCCCATTTTAAATGCATAACAAAGAAATAATGCTACATGAGCGTAATCAATTAGTGAAGGACATGATTTGTTCAGATACAAAAAATACCAATATGATTACATTTGGAATGGAGGACATTGCACCAGAATGGCCAATCAGATCAACAGAATAAAACCCTCCTCTGTAAAACAAAGGCATAGATTGGGGGACCCTCACCTAGTACACTCACAAACTGTACACACTCCCACACATACCACATGTTCAAACTCCATCTTGATGAAAACGAAATATAAAGGAAAATTGAAATAAATAACTTGCGTTGGGAATGTAGTCATAACAGGGTCACACAAGTTTGTGCCCATTGTGCACATGAACACAGGAGAATAACAGATCCAAAAACCCTAAACCACCCACCATCCAGATATAAGGGGAAACCTTTTGTCCTCCAAATATAAAGGCACCTGAAACACCATTAATATAACTTGCCTAAATAAAACTAAACACGCTGTGAATCTACTATATCCCTCAAGATGAATGTAAAGCTGCAGACTATTTATGGAAGTAAAATAAACAAGCCTTCAGAAGAAGTGAATTACATATTTCTTTCCACTTTTAATGTGTCTGAACACTAACCAGAACGTATTGAATGGCGTGAAGGGGGTGTTTCTCACTACCTGTATATCAACGCTACTCCCTTTCGCTAATTGGCTAAGACACATTTCATTATGCGTGCTATATCAAAATGTCCTCTTTGTGTGTGTGTGTGTGCCTCATTTGGAGTCCTCCAACTATTCTAAAGTATTACATGTAACAGTAAAAGCGATGTGGGTAGGTCAATATCACACATTATTATAAGGGGGTCCTAGAGGAGGCCCCCCACAGTCTCCTGTCCCGGACACTAAGGGGGCCCTAGAGGAGGCCCCCCCAGTCTCCTGTCCCGGACACTAAGGGGGCCCTAGAGGAGGCCCCCCCAGTCTCCTGTCCCGGACACTAAGGGGGCCCTAGAGGAGGCCCCCCAGTCTCCTGTCCCGGACACTAAGGGGGCCCTAGAGGAGGCCCCCCCAGTCTCCTGTCCCGGACACTAAGGGGGCCCTAGAGGAAGCCCCCCATGCAGAGCAGCAGCAGCACATGCACAGTCAGCAAGTAGAGGGCCACCAGCAGAGGGGTACGCTGACGGGCACAGAAGGCCACACGCAGCATCCGCATCAGGCCTGGGCCACCACTGCTGCGTATCTGGTGGAGAGAGAGAGAGAGAGAGAGAGACAGACGGACAGATGGTGATAGACAGAGAGAAAGACAGACAGATTGACAAAGAGAGACAGGGTAGACAGGAAGAGAGAGAGACGGGGCGACAGAGATGGAACAAGAGAGATAAAGCAAAAAAGAGAAGTACAGACAACGTTACAGGAAGCAGTCGCAGTAATAACATACCATTACCATTCGACAATGGAGATTTGACCTTCATGCATGTGAATCAAGGTGGGTTCTTACTCGGGTGACAGAGCTTCCCGGTGGCTCGATGAGGACGGCTGACTCATCAGAAGCAGTGAAGTGGCCTTTGTGGGCCGACTGCCAGTCACCCTGGCTGATCCTACAGCAGTGAGTGAGTGAGAGAGATACTGAGTAATGAACTCCAAACAACACAAACCATTTAAACAATGGTAAAACGAAAAGAAAAAAACAACTTTAGACAGAAACATGTTCTGCATCTCTATAGAGCCTGCCAGAGTATGAGCAGTAAGCTGACCTGACAAAGGACACTACACGCTGTCATGCTGTAAGGCGGATGAAGAGGAGAACCTTAGTCGTAGTACTCAAAGCTGTGACGGCTACTCTTACCGTTTGAGGCGTTCCTGGGAGGCCATTAGCTGCTCCTCCACCACCATTCTATATTGCTGCTCCTCATCCAGTCTGACAGAGACAAACAAAGTACACACTTGAAAGCTGAATCGTTGGCTTTGTGTGACACGTTGTGTTGGCTTTGTGTGACACGTTGTGTTGGCTTTGTGTGACACGTTGTGTTGGCTTTGTGTGACACGTTGTGTTGGCTCTGTGTGAAACGTTGTGTTGGCTTCATGTCCATTTAACAGCTGATAGAGAAAATTTATGTTTTTGAGGGAAGGTGTCGCGTGGCTGAGAAGTGGTACCTGTGCTGGAGTTCTTTGAAATCAGCCATGAGGCCCTCACTTTCTGAGGGGCCACTGTGCTGCTGAGGGGCCCCAGGGGCACTGTCCAATTCCCCTGAACCCTGGAGGAGGACAAACACAAGTCAGAATCTTCTTCCTGTGCCATGTGCCACATACCTCTTGGAAATCATGTTTGGTATGTATTAACAGTGTAGAGATGTTAGTGAAGTGTTGGACCTTGCTTTTGTCATCCTGCAGTTCCCGGAGCTGCCTCTGGAGGGCAATGCAGCGGCTTTCTGCCTCATCCAGCCCATGGCAACTGCCTCGGAACTGGGAGGAGAGATGTTGATTCTCCTCAAAAACCTGCGATAGCTGTGGGGAGTTAGCAAGACCAAGGCACTGAGGCTACCAATAAACACACCACAGACAATTACAGACAAAAATTCAAACGAGACGCTTATTTTTTGCCAGTGGCCAGACGTCTTATAGTAAAACAAGATGTCTATAGGGCCTTCTGGTGACATAGAGGAGTGGCCTACCTGGTTTCTGAGCTCAGTAATCTCTTGCTCTCGCAGCTGCAGCTCATTCAGTGGGCCACTTTCGGATTTAGAATGAAGGACCTGAACTTCAGGGCACAAGTCTGTCCCAAGAGGTGCCTGGGTTGAAGAAGGAAAAAGAAGAAATGTACACGTAAATTTAAATGTGTGGGTAACACTGTCCAATACACACCAAAGGTATGCAGCTAATAGTGTACCTTGAAACATCAATGCAGTAGATTATTTTAGCCATCTCTCTAATCTTGGATACAGGTAAATACAGTATTTTTTGGCAAGATGTCGCTGTCACCTTTCTCTGGTAGTGCTCCTCCAGTAGCTTGGGCCTGGAGGTGTGGACTTCCTGCAACATGGCACCGAGCCGGCGGACCTCGTGGTCTCGAGCTGACAGGGTGGCCAAGGTTTGCTGTTTTAGGAGCTCTGCCTGGGCCTGCCAGTCTATTTGCTCCAGCCTGGAGAGAGAACACGCACACAATACTTTATTTAAATTCACAAAGACTACAGCTAGTAGGGCAGCCGCGCCAACACTGGCAGGGCAGCCGCGCCAACACTGGCAGGGCAGCCGCGCCAACACTGGCAGGGCAGCCGTGCCAACACTGGCAGGGCAGCCGCGCCAACACTGGCAGGGCAGCCGCGCCAACACTGGGTCTCACCGTAGCATTTCCAGATCCTGGTTCTCTCTCTGCCTCAGGTCTTCCAGCTCATTTATCCTGTGCCGCATCTCCTCGGCCCTCCTCCTCTCCTCCTCTAGCTCCTGGCTGAGTCTAGAGACATCGCCTCCACCCAGTCTAGTGAGCTCGGACTGCTGCCGCTGCATCTGTTCCAACTTCGGGGCACGGGGAAACAAAGCTGTGTTACGGTGGCTATGTTGTGTGTAGGCTGTGGTGCCACTGCCGTTGAGCCAGTAGTGCATCTGTGTCGTATGTTTAAAATGTATATACTATCTGGGCGTACCAGTCTCTCTCTGTCATTTTGCAGGGCTGACAGGGCATTCTTCAGTCCCCACACCTCTGAAGAGGACCCTCCAGGACTGGCCGTGGCTTTTTGCTGGCCACCCGCCTTGCTCATCTCCTCCAGCCGAAGACTGAGCTCCTGGGCCCGGCTGAGGGCCTGGTCCCTGCTGTCCTGCAGCGATGCCATGGCCTGGCCAAAAGCCTGGTTCTGGGCCCGGAGCTGGCCCGCCGCCTCCCTCTCCTCCAGCAGCCTCTGCTCCATCGTCAGCAGGTCGCGGGCCAGCTCGGCCACCCTCTCGGCGGCTGTCTCGGACTCGGTGCGCGTCACCCCTCCCTCCCAGCGGAGTTCTTTCAGCTCCTTCGTCTGAGCCTCGTGCGCTTGCCTCTCCTGAGCCTGGCTGTCCTCCAGGCTTTCCACCTGGGCTCTGGTGGCCTGCAGTTGCTCCCTGAGCTTCTCCACCTCTGCCCCAGGAGCGTCTCTGACATGCTCACTTCTAGTATCGCCGGCCAGGCTAAGGCTCTCTCTCTCAACCGCCTCAAGGCCCTCTGTGCTTTTGACCATGGTTGTTAGCTTCTCTCTCTCCTTCTCCAGGTTAGCGATGCGCTCCAGGTGGCTGGCCAGGAGCTGCTTGTGCTGGGAGTCCTTCAGGGTAAGGACCTGGGTCAGGTGGTCCCTGTAGCCATGCAGCTGAGCGGACAGCTGGGCCTTCTCTGCGTGAAGGTCGTCTCTCTGGATCAACAGGGAGCGCAGCTCTTCCTTCAGACTGTTGTTTTCCCCGGCAGCCTCCTGGATCAGACCGTCCTTATCCATCATCACCTGGAAAACAACATTCACATTATATTGACCAATGGCTAGTACCACATGGGAGGGATGAGGAACATCTAGAGGGAAGTTATTACCGTTTGGAACATTTCTAATATCAGTGTTCTCACTATATTCTGGTTCAGCTACTCACTGAGAAGTCATGGGCGAACGTAAATTACCAAGCACAATACAGCACTCCACAGGTTCATATGAAGGTAAAGTTCAGATTATATAGATCCCCTTGTCATTAATGCCTCGTTACACCAGAAACCTGTTCATTTGAAAGCCCTTCAAAAGAGGTCTCGTAAATGTACCTGCAGATGTTTCTCCTCCAACTGTTTGTACATGCTGAGAACGTGGTCTCTGTCATCCTGCAAAGAGCCCATGGCCTTGGTGAAAGCGTCTAGTCTGGCTTTGTTGTGGCTGCTCTCGTCCTCTGCCTTCCGAAGCCTGTCCTCTAGACCCCGCACCTCCTCTCTCCTCTCCTCTAGCTCCTTTTCAGTCTTGCGGGACCTGGCATCAGCCTCCTTCCTGGCCTCCTCTGCAGCCTAGGGGACACAAGTATTGAAATAGTAAGGAGGTAGAAGAGAGGATTTAGAACTTGTCAAGTCAATAAAACCACTTAATAGCTCAATCTGACCTGTGTCACAGCCTGCTCCTTCTCCCCCAACAACTCCACTTCTCTCCTCTCCTTCTCGCTCAGCTCGGTCTGCAGGCTCTCCGTCAGGGTCTTGGAGGAGCGTAGGTCTGTCTGCAGTTGTTCCACACTCAGATCCAGCCTCCTCTCCTTTGCTTCCCTCTCCTTCAGCTCAGCCCTGACCTCACTGGTCTCGCCCTGCAGCTTCTCCACTGCCTTTTCCAAGTCCTGGCCTCTGTGACGGAGCCCCACCGCTTCACTCTCCAGGGAGGCCAGCAGTGTGCGGGTTTCAGCTAAGGAGCCCTCGGCCTGGGCTAGGGCCTTCTGAAGCTCCCCCCTCTCCTGCTCCAAGGAAGCCTGGTTCTCACTGGATCTTTTCCGCAACTCATCCCACTTAAGCTGCCATTGCTCTTCTGCTTTTTGAAGTCTGGACAAAAAAATATGACACACTTTAAATGAGGCAGTATAGTGGATCACAAACACTAGTAAAAAGGAAAAAAAAAAAAGAATCCTACAAAATATGTAAAGAATGATTTTTATAGCAGCTATTTTTACCTGTCCACTGTAAGCTGTAGCCCCTCCCTCTGTGTGGTCTCTTTCTGCAGCTGTTCCGCCAGATCCCTGGACCGGGTCTCTGCCTCCCGAACCTCCGCCTCCTTCCCCTGTAAGGTGCTGTTGAAGCGGCTCTCCCACTGCCGAGTCTCATCCAGCACCCGGTCCCTATCGTCCTGCAGGGAGGACATGCAGCGCGAGAAGGCTGCAAGTCGGGCCAGAGACTCATCTAGGCGGGCCTGCATCTGCTGGTTCTGTCTCTTAGCAGTGTCGGCCATCTCTCTGGCATCCCGAGTGGCGTCCTCCTCTCTCTCCCTGTCCCGGTAGGACTCCTCCAGCCTTAGCTCGATCTGCTTTAGCTCGGCTCCTAGCCTGCACCTCACCGAGTCCAGAGTCTGCTCGGCCTCCAATTTCAGCTCAGCCTCTCTCTGTAGAGTGGTCTGCTCAAAGGCTCTCTTCTCGGAGTGGGCCTGGCTGGCAGCCCTCAGGGCCTCCGCAAGCTGGGCTTTAAAACTGGAGAGCTCGGCCTCTGTGACCTTCAAAGCCTCCGTGACCTTGTCTCTTCCCAGAGATGCTTGGCCCAGCTCTTTGTGGAGCTCGTCGCTGCTCAGCTGCAGAGCCTTCCCTTCCCTGGCCATCTCGCTAATCCTTTCCTGGTACTGGATGCAATCCTTTTGCATCTGGCGCACCTCCAGCTGCTTCTCTCTCAGCAGCTCCTCCAGCTGCTTCGCCCGACTCTGGCTGCCCTCCTTCACCCGCTGGGCGGACTTTAGCTGCTGCTCCAGTTCCCTGTTCTTCCCCGACTCAGCCTCCGCTTCTGCCCTCTCTCTTTGGGCCTGCCTTTTGTCCTCTTCCAGCCTAGCTGCCTGGTCCCTCTCGCTCTTAACCAGGGCCTCCAGTTCAGCCTGTTCCTTATGCAGCCTCTCCGCCTCCTGCTGGAGTTCTGTGAGGCGCTCCCGGCTGTCTGCTGCATCCTGCTGGTAGCCAGCAATGCTGCCATTCAGCTGGGCCAGCTGGTTCATAAGACGCTCCTCCAGGTCATCCTTCTCCGCCTCCAGTGTGCTACGGAGCTTTTTAAGCTGGGCTTCCCTTTTAGAGATCTCCACAATAAGACTCTGTTCCTTCTCTGTACTCTCCTGAAAGCGCAGCTCCAGAGCGGCTATTCCAGCATTGAGTTCAGCTTCACGTTCTTGCCACTGTTCCCTCTCTGACTTTATGGAATCCTCCATTTCCCTTAGGTTTTCTGAAATTAGCCCCTGTTCACTTTGAGACATCTCTGTCTTCGCTGGTTCCTCCCTCTGGGACTGTTCCCTCTCTTTGCTCTCCTTGAGGCACTGCTCCAGAGAGGCCAGCTCAGCAGTGAGCTCAGCCTCGTGCTCCAGCCTCAGTTCCCTTTCTGACTGAAGGGCTGCAGCCATTTCCCTCAATTTCTCCTCAAGTAAGGCAGTCAGTTCTGTTCCCGCTGTCTCATTAACTGTGGGCATTTCATATGGCACTACCTCAGACTCCAAGGCCCGAGTATGTGGCTCTACGTTCAGACTGCCACTCTCAACTGGTTCTTGGGAGGTGTTGGTTATGTCGGCACTAAACTGCTGGACAATAATAGTTTCTTCTACTACAGCATGAGAGCTGGGGGTTGAAACTGATGCTAACTTTTCCCTATTATCTAACTGTTGAGCTAGTTGCTCCCTTAACTCATGAGTATGCTGTTCGAGGGAGTCCCTCTGTGCTGTAGTGGATTTCAAGTCATCTTTAATAGCCTCAAGCTGCTCTTTGAATCTGTCAAGCTCTCTTTTGAGTGCCTTGTCTTCCCTTCCTATGCCTTTGTTTTCCTCCAACTCGCGGAGCCTTTCGTTTTCCTCCTCTAAATCCATTATTTTCTGTTGCTTAGTCTTGGCGAACTTCCTCATCTTGTCTTTGACAGTGTCCACTTCTTTCTGGGCCTCCTCTTTCTGCCTCTCAGCCTCTTGACAGGCAGCCTGGTGAGTCCTGACTTTTGCTGCTAGCTCCTTCCTCTCTTGCCTGGCAGCTTCTAGCACACGCCTCACGCGCTCCGCCTCATCACTTACATTCTCATAGGACTTCAGCAGCGTCTCGTACTCATCCCTCATCCCCTGCATCTTCGCCTCCAATTCACCGCATGCCCGGGTAGCCTCCTCTTTGGCAGTCTCTGCCTCTCTTTTATGGAACTCTTTCTCAGTCTGCATACTCTCCATGGCCAGCTTGAGGCTCTCACAGGACGCGCCGAGGCCCTGATTCTCCACCAAAGTCCGATCAACCTCCTCAATTAGCTTCTCTCTTTCTGCTCTCAGCTTCTCCAGCTCCACATCTCTAGACTCCATCTTCTGCTGCAGTTCAGTCATGACTTTCTTAGAGGAAGCCAAGTCCTCTTTCTGGCTCTTGTTCTCTTTGAGGGCCTCTTTGCGGGAGATAAGAGCAGCTTTAAGCTTCTGCTGAAGCTGCAAGATCTTAGCCTCGCTGTCCTTCTCTTCCTCCTGCCTCTGGGGTACCTCGGCCTCCATTCTCTGGCTCTTTTCTTGCTCTGCTTTCAGCCCATCCTGTAGGGAGGCAATCATGTGGTCCTTCTCAGACACTGTCTCTTGCATGGACTGGAGGAGGGAGCTCTGCTCACTCAGCTGCTGGCTAAGCTCCATGATCTCAATGTTCTTGTTAGTCAGGAACTGTTTGAATTCTTCCACCTCTGCCTGCAAGACGGCAATAGAGGATTCAGCGGAGTCTGTGGTGGCTCCCTTGGTTGCAGCCTCCATCTCCGCTTTCACAGTCTCTGCATAGGACTGAGCCTGAAGACACTTTTCCTTCAGAGCCTCCAACTCCTCATAGACATGATCAATCTGGCTTTCCTTCTCCCCGAGGGCCTGCAGCTCTTTGCCCTGCTCCGAGAGCTTACTTTCCATGAATGACAAGTTAACCTGGCTCTCCTGTAGTTGCCTCTCCAGCTCCGTACAATAAGCCTTTCCAGCCTGGACCTCTTCTTTCAAAGAGTGTAATGAGGCCTCCATTTCAGCTGAAATTAGACGAGAGGGTTTCTCCACACCGGGAACAGGTTCAGATTGTTGTTGTAATTGTGCCTCATTCTCAGGGGTGGCAAAATCCACCCAGTCTTCCTGGACCCAGTCTCCGGCAGCGGGCTTCTCCAGCTTCTCTCCAGCATTGGTATCCAGCGCTGCGCATTCTTTTTTCTCTGCTCTCTCCTCTTTCTGCGCCTGCAGTTCTTCAAGCTCTCTCAATCTATTTACCAGCCCATCTCGCTCCCCAGCCTGCTCGTTCAAACGTTCCATCAGCACGTTGTACTCTTCCTTCTGCTGCCTGAGCTGTTCACGGTGGTGCCTGTCCTTTTCTTTGGCCTTACGGATGGTGTCCTTGCGAAAGTCCTGCGCCTCCTGCAGTTTTCTTTGCAGTGCTTCACAATCTGACTCCAATGAGGACACGCAAGACTGCAACCTGGTGACTTCGTTTGAGCTTTCGGCCTCCTTAGCTACCTCATTCAGCCTTTGGTTAATAGCAAGTGTCTCAGCCAGAAGCTGATCCTGCTGGCTGAGTTTATGTTCCAAAACCTCCATGGCCTCTTCTTTGGACCTCAGGATGTGTCTGAAGTCTTCAGGAACAGTCTCCAAGGTCACAACCTCTTTTTCTAAATCTGGTACACTTGCAAGGGCTTCTGCTGTCATGTTCCCTTCTTTTTCTTTAATTTGATCTGCCCCTTTGTCAAACTCTGCAACCTTTTTCATTAGCTCTTTGCGCTGCAAAAGGGCTGCTTGCAACTTTTTTTTAATGGTTGCTACTTGATTTGTCAGATCTTCTTTTTCCTTTCTTAAACTAGTGAGTTCTTCCTCTGAATTACTTTGCCCTATGTTCTCCTTCTCTCCAGCTTTCTCAAGCTCAAATATCTTTTCCTTCAGTTTCTGGAACTCAGTGCTCATCAGGAACTTCTCCTCACTTTCCTGGAGCAGTTTAGCAGACATGCCTTCACCCAACTCAATCACCTCCTGCTCCTTCAGGGTGATGAACTGCTGCAGCTTGCAAATATCATCGTCCCTTTCAGACAGTAAAGATTTGGCTATATCCACAGCCTTAGAAGACTCAATCAACCTAGCCTCGATGTCCTGTAGTTTCTGTTCAAGCTCTGAAGAGTTCATCTCCCTGTCTTCTAACTGGACACTTAGCATCCTGGCCTGGCTCTCCTGCTCAGAAAGAGAGTGTTTAGCCTCTTCCAGGTCTACCCGCAGGTCTTGGATATTTTGCTCCTTTGAGCTGCATTCTGTCTGCAAGCTAGCTAGCTGCTCCTCTAGGAGACACATCTCCCTGGTCTGCCTCGCCACCTCAAATCCACTGTGCTGGGCCAGTGTGTAAATCTCTGACCTGGCCGACTGGAGCTCTTCCTCAAGTGACTGGGCCCGAGACTCCGCTTCATCTTTGGCAGCTGCGAGTATGTGAATCTCCTCCTCCAGACTTTGGTTTTTCTCCTGTGACTCTGAGGCGGCATTTCTCAGTCTTAGGAGCTCAGCCATGAGCTCACTGTACCTCGTTTCCAATTCATCAGCCCGGGCCAGCGCAAACATGTGTCCAGTGGTGGAATCAGAGTCCAAGTGAGTTGACCCCTGCTGGCGGAGGTGCACCTGTACATTCTCCCTGATGACAACCGACGAGGAGTCCACTCGTATTGCGGATGTTACAGTCTCAGAGCTGTTCTCCTCCCAGGACTGCAGCTGGATCTGACCAAAGTCCTGCGCTATGGAGGGCCACTGCGGACCCTCATCTTGGTTCAGAGCCTCTAGGAGGGTCCAGCTGCTGTGGGCCACCTCAGAGTCACTGCTAGTGACCATCTCATCAGAGGAGGCCCCCTTAGATTCTTCGGTAGAGTCAGACTGTGGTCGGACGAGCTCTGGGCTGCTTTCGTTATCAGCAGAGCTGGAGAGAATGGAGCTATCCTCTGCCACCAGGGTGGTTTCCTCCTCCCGGGTGTCTTCCAGGAGGTCTGGCAGCAATAAAGGACAGTCACTGGCAGGGATGGGGTTCTCCTCACTCTGGTCCACATTCGGAGCAGTGCTTACATTTGATGAGTCATTGGAGATCTGCTCTTCAGCCAGTGCAAAACGCTCTCGCAAGAAAGTCAACTCACTGTCTTTCTCCCGTAAAAGCTGCTCCAAGGTCAATATCCGGTCTGGCAAAAACAAAAAAAATAATAAGTAAATAGACGCATTCTATTACAATAACTACTTCATTAAATTACCATATTGGAAATGCAGAAGTAAAAAAACAAAGCAATATTACATCTCAATTATTTGTAGGTGTTTTAATAGTTCTAGAGGAACCCCCTACTAGTTTAAAACAATTCAGCCACTTACGTAAGTATTGACATATTACCACCATATTGTTGACATATTGTATTGACCAAACCCTATGCCAGTCTTTCAGCTTTAGTCAGTCTGAGCAAACTGGGTTAGACATTAAACCACAAGGGCGTCACTATGCCCAGTTGTTAGCTGTGCCTGTGACAGCACACCATGTCCAGCCGATGCAAATACTTCAATGGTGGGTTCGGCTTGCAGGATGTATGAGTAGCCAAAGTCCTACTGGTTGGCTTTCAGATTCAGAAAATTAAACAACACACAGCATTTTAAAACAAATCTTCTCACCTGTTTCAGAATCACACAGTTCTCCGACAGGGTTAGTCACATGCTGAACCAGTGACTCACTAGCAGCCTAGGAGGGAAAAGCAAACGCCCAACTTATTATATAACATACAGTTCCTATTAACCGCACACAGCCCTATTGGACAATTAAACCGTATAGTTGAGTGGGACCCAGCTGTGGGGTAGTTAGACAATTCAATAGAGCTTATTGCCCCGGGTGTGAAGGTCAGCACATGGCACAAAAAGGATCTGTGAGAAGTGGATTAGGATTTCTCTTGACCCAAATGGCAGGAGGACATTCTGCGTCAGCATTAACGCCAGCCACCCATCCTCAGACGGTCTCTGATAGCCTAGTTCCTGACTAACATGTCCAGTGGAAGGGGTAGTGACCACTGGACACGTGACCAGTCAGTGTCTCATATGAATAAGCACGTCTAACACTCACTCTGCTGACTGGGCAGTCCTCACCACAAAACAAATACCAGTACACTAGTGGATCATATTGTATGAAACTGTTTACACAACTACAGCACAGAGGTCGAACATGTTACTACTATGACTCTGCACAGTCAACAACTACATTTCGAAAGACAATTGGTTAAAAAAACATTCCATTCCAAACGTTCCATTCTATTCAATTACACTGTGATAAATCCTTGTGACTTAAATAGATCCCAGGAGTGTTAGGGTAGCAGCAGTCCTGGTTTATATGGGGATTGGTTGACTGTCATCCGCTGTGCTATCCCAAGTTAAAGTTCCAGTTGTCAGGGGAAAAACCAAGAGCGCCTGTGATGCAATTTCAGCTTTTGGGGCTAACGAGGCAACTCTTCCTCCACAATAACTGTATTTGCTAAACAGATAAGAAATACTAAGCTACCCAGAGAAATTTCTCTTCTAATAACAATCCAGTTATAGTTTTAATTAAAAAAATGTAAAAGCCTGTTATACACGTTTAGTTGCAAAAAATACCTTAATTAGAATGTGCAGAGATTCTACCATAGCAAGACAAGCAATTTAAGCATCAGTTCATATTAAATTTGGTTAAACTTTGTAGAATAGGTGGCCTTGTAAGACATTCCTAGTCCTGCCCAAGACCAACATCCTCCAATGGCAAAGCAGAATCATTTAATGTCCTGTCACTATATATAGATCTATGAATATAACTACTTGGTCAAATTACAACAAAACCGGAACAATATTAGAGAATCTATCCAAATTGGGTACCACAAATCTGTCTTTTCAGGTTAACAGATAACACATCAATATAAGCTCCCAAAGTATGTTTCTTTTCAGGTTATTACATGACTCAAAACAAGCTAATAGCATCTACTACTTTAATAAATGTAATAGTCGTAACCATCCCCTAATATATTTTTCTGTCTGACAGCACCCTTCACTGACCATTCCAATTTGCTGCTCCAACTGTTGTATCCTGGCAACAGCCTCATCGCCTTCTGTTGTGCTTCTATCCAGTTGTTCTGAAAAGTAAACAATACATTGATCATGTTTGTCAATTATGAATACGATTTTCAAAAACACTTAACAACAAAATAGAAACACCTCATGTATTGATGGTCCCAAAATTAGAAGGGTACGGCCTAAATAGATTTATTGACTTAATATCTGGTGTGAACTGTAACAAATCTGAGACTGTAATATGCTCTGTTTCTATTCATGTTCAGTGTAAAAAAAAAACATTCTTACCTTGCAACGTCTCCATGACTTGGGTGACCTGCACACAGCGCTCCTCGCTCCCTCTCTGCTCCCCCTTCAATCTCTCCAGACGGTGCTGCAGTGTAGCCAAGCACAGGGCCGGGTCAGTGGCCACACGGGTCTCCTCCTCTGCCCCCTCAGCAAGCAGAGAACGCAGGCCTGTCAACAGCTCAGCCAGGGCCTCTCCTGCCCCCTGGCTTTCTCCATGCTCCTCTTTTATCAAAGTCAGCTCCTTCTCCAACCTAGTCACTTCTTCTGGGCCGGTCACCTTCTCTCGTTCTCTAGTGGCCAACTCCAGGTTAGCTGTTAGCTCCTGCATCTGGGCTGCTCTGTCCCGTTCTTCGGCCTCGAGGGTGGCAATCTGGGCTGCTCTGTCTCGCTCTGAGGCCTCGAGGGTGGCAATCTGGGCTGCTCTGTC